>CAIGRO010090188.1:0-18345 GCA_903798355.1 Fraxinus baroniana | reverse complement strand
TTGTCCAAATAAAGTGAAAACTACACAATTATAGTACTCAGTAGAAATCATACATCAATCCCTGTGGGTTCGACAACCTTCACTTCATCATTATATTACAAAACTTGACACCGTACACTTGCGGTATTTTCACGTTGTATAAAACGCGTGACAATGATCAAAACTTCTCATTAATAAACCACCCCAGTTTGATCATCAATTCTTGATTTAAAACCGCCTCTTATTTGCTGTATTTCCATCTATGAATCATCATGAAATGCATCATCATAATCACTTCCCCATAAAAGAATACGCTAAATGATTGATGATCCAATGCGTTCCTTAAAATAATTTACCAAAACTTCTATGTTCCATATCAAACAATCTTCTCAGAGACGTGCTTCCTTCTTTCATGTTGATGCAGATGGTCGCTGATTAGCGGTAGACTTCCTGGAAGAACAGCTAACGAAGTGAAAAACCATTGGAACTCCCATATCTGTACTTACTTGAGGAGAAGTGAGTGTTAAGATGTCTGTTATACAAGATCGTGGACCTTCATCTACTGCATGTTTTTCTCCAGATTTTGCTGTTACATTAACCACCTGAATTATTTGAATTATGAATCTTGGTAATTGGTTTAGTAGATGTTTAGCATGTGCAGCTGTGAGCTAAGTTAGCTCCTACTTTTTCTATTGTTTTGGTTATTCTGTTACAATGTAATCCTATCAATTCAAATTAATAGACAATGTTTTGGTACGTTAGCAAAAACCATATATCTGAATACTTTTCTTTTCTAACTTGGTATCATAGCGTAATAGCTCACGCTAATTTCTTTCCCGAATTTGCTTTCGCACAATGTCTTCTTCTTCCTCATTGAAGGGTGTCAATACCAACAATCGTCTCCATCTCTCCCATACCTCAGTACCACTATCCTTCAAACTTGATGGAGCATATTAATTGGGTTGGTAGTCTCAATTTCTGTCGTTCCTTAACAGTAATGATCTTTTAGGGTCCGTGGAAGGCTCTGAACCCATCCCTACGAAGACATTTGCTGATAATTCCCCTAATCCTTCTTATACAACCTGGTATAAGAAAGATCAACTTCTACTTGGAATTATCTTATCCTCAATAAGTCAAAATTTTGTTGCATCAGTGTATGGATTAAACACATCTAAACAAGTTTGGATTTCTCTTAAAACCCGATTTTCCATCCAGTCACGTTCTCGTATTACTCATATGAAATGTCAATTGCATAGACTATTACACAAGGTTCCAAAAATTATTCTGCATATCTGGAAAATGCTAAATCCATTGCAGACCAACTTGGAGCAGCAGGGAAGCCCATTAATGATTAAGATTTAATTTCCTTCATCCTTGGAGGTCTCAACCAGGATTTCAATCCTTTTATAACTTCTTTTAACTTTGTCTCCAAGGATAAGGACTTTACTTTTGAAGACTTTAGTGCTGAAATACTCAGCCACGAAGAGTTTCTAGGCACTCAACGTCCGCCCGTGGTGTCCAACACTACTTTTACCTTTGTTGCCAACAAGAAGCCCTCTTTTGCACCAAAGAAGAAACCACATATTTCTACTACTCGTCCAAACACTTCTCTGCAAGGCAATTCATCAAAACAACCTGTTGTGCGTCAAAATTCAACTCAGGCTCCTACTAGTTCACGCCCTCTATACCAAATCTGTGGTCAGGCAGGTCATATTGCCATTGATTGCTATCACGGGTTTGAATTTGCATATGAAGGCTGTCACCCACCCTCGGAACTTGCAACGATGGTGGCTGAATCAAATGTTCAATTTGAACATCAAGTATGGTATGCTCATAATGGAGCGAATGCTCATATAACCTCTGATGAGAAAAACTCACCCAACAAATGTCTTTCAATGGAGGAGAAACCGTTACTATAGGGAGTTGGTACAGGTTTGTTAATTAAAAGCACTGGATCAACTTCCTTACAAATAGGCAATACCAAATTTTGTTTAACAAATATCCTTCACTATCCACATGCCTTCTCTTCATAAATAAATTTTGTTTAGAAAAGTACAATTGTTATTTTATACTCACTGGTTCTGATTTTACTGTGAAGGAGAATCGAAAAGGGCGCGTTCTACTCCATGGGAGGGTTGAAAGTGGTCTTTATCCTATTGCTAGTAACAGAAGTCTTCCTCACAAAATTCATGGTCTAGCAGCCACCATTGGAGAGAAGACTTCTGCTGAGTAGTGACATTATAGACTTGGACATCCTTCAGAGGCGGTTTTTCAATCCCTTTTACGTTCCAGTTGCATTTCCCTTTCACCAGCAGCAAATAATCAGTTGTTTGTTCAACTTGTCCCCTTAGCAAAAGTAAACAAATGCCTTTTTCAGATTCCACCAGTCAATCTACTAATCCTTAGGTTTTAGTACATTATGATGTTTGGATGTCCCCAATAGCATCTATTAGTGGTTGTCATTATTATGTTTTATTTGTAGACGATTTTCAAATTTCAAGGTTTTCAGGGATTTATCCCTTGCATAGTAAATGTGAAGTGTTTGCCACTCTTCTTAAATTTAAAGCTCATGTTGAAAATTTATTCTCTTGCTCAATAAAACAATTTTAGACCAATAATGGATGAGAATATTTATCTAAGCAATTTAGCGAATTCTTATCAAAATCAGGGATATATCATATATTAACTTGTCCGCATACCTTTCAGCAAAATGGAATGTTTGAGAGAAAACATCGTCACAATCAAGAACTTGGCTTAACACTATTGGCCCAATCACATCTTGAACAAAAATTTTGGGTTGATGCTTTCCAAACGACTGTTTACTTAATCAATAAATTACCTACTAAAGTTCTACAAAATTGCAGTCCTTTTGAAGTTCTAAATGGTAAAGCTCCTAATTACTTTGAACTAAGGGTCTTTGGCTGCTCATGCTATCCTTTGCTAAGGCCTTATCAACCTTATAAACTCGCATATCTTTGTAAACACTACGTCTTTCTTGGTTATTCCAATTTCCAATAATAAAAAAGGATATCATTGTTTGGACTTGGAGTCCAATCGGGTTTATATCTCTAGAAGTGTGATTTTTTATTAAAGAAAGTTCCATCAAAAGATAAAGATCATGATTCACTTGATTCGAGTAGTATTATACCATCTGGTAACTTCAAACACTTGGTAGACACAGTATCATCTAGTAATTTGTTGTCTAACATTTCTACTGCAGTGTCCAATACCAATATTCCAACTCAAAACATTGAAGGTGACATCTTAGGTCCTTTGCCTCCTAAATTTCATGTCTCTTACACAAAGACCCTCCACCTCAACAGACCACTCTCCTATTGACTCACCAATAGTCGAAGCCTCAAATTTAGACATTCTACCTTGCAATGTCCAGTAAACCATCCAAATACAACACCCATCAGATAGTCCGAACCCTGCACCTATACCTTATATGCTCACACGCTCAAAAACTGGTCATTCCAAGCCAAAACAATTTCCTGACTACAATGTTTTATACACCACTATGTCATCCATTAAAAATATTTTCTAGTGTTTTTAATGAACATGAACCTATTATCTACAGTAAAGCAGTCTCAAATTCAAATTGTAGAGCAGCAATGGGTAAAGAATTTGATGCACTAATGGCTAATGGGACTTGGTCTCTTTGTCCTCGTCCATTAAACCATCATCTTTAGGAAATAAATGGGTCTATAAGATCAAGAAAACACTTGATGGAAACATTGATAGGAATAAGGGCCGATTGGTGGCTAAGAGTTTTGATCAATATTATGGCATGGATTACCACAAGACATTCTCTCCAATAATCAAGACTTCCACCATCCGACTGGTATTATTATTGGCGGTAACATTTAATTAGCCTATTAAACAACTGGATGTTTCTAATGCATTTTTTCATGGTTTCTTGGATGAAGTGATAAATATGGAACAACCACAGGGATTTGTTGATGATTCCAAACCAGATTTTGTTTGCAAATTGCATAAATCATTGTATGGACTTAAACAATCCTCTCGGGCTTGGTTTAGGAGACTTTCTCAACATTTCCTCAATATTGGGTTTAAAGAATCTGATTTGTTTAAATTGTTTGTTCTAATATTGGGTTTGAACGGACATCTTTAAATTGTTTGTTCTAATATATGTGGATGGCATTATAGTCACGGGTTTTAGCTATTTCGAAATTGATCTGGTTTGCAGTCTTTTTTTCATGCTTGAAACCTTGGAAATCTCTCCTATTTTCTTGGAATCCAAGTTGCTCGTGATCACTATGGTTTACATCTAAGGCAGTCAAAGTATATTTGAGATTTACTTGAGAAGACTCGTATGGTTGGTGTTTGGCCTCTTGCCTCTCCTAATGTTTCTTGTTCGAAACTCTCAGTTCATGATGGTGAGCTATTAGCAGATCCTATTGAATATAAGCAGGTCATTGGTACACTTCAGTATTGTACTCTAACAAAACCCGATATCAGATATGCAGTCAATCAATTACACGCAAATTTATGCATAATCCACGAGAGGCTCATCGGGGTGCTGTTAAACGAGTTCTTCGTTATTTAAAAGGATCAGATAATTATGATATATATTATACACATAACACATTCCTCTACTGCCTTTAATGGCTTCTGCAATTTTGACTAGGCTGGCAATCCAGACGATCGTAAGTCTACGAGTGGCTACTGTGTTTTCATTGGCCAGAATATTATATCATGGAGTGCAAAGAAACAAAATGTTGTGTCTAAATCTAGTAAAGAGGCGGAATATTGCTCTATGGCACTGGCTACAGCCGAGTTATATTGGCTACGAATGTTGTTTCGTGACCTTGGAATTTTTCTGTCATCGCTTCCAGTATTATGGTGTGATAATATTGGAACAATTGTTCTTGCTTCCAATCCAGTGTTTCATGCCCGCATCAAGCATGTGGAAGTTGATTATCATTTCATTCGTGAAAAGGTTGTGAATAAAGATATTCTGGTGCGTCATATCTCCTCGTAGGATCATTTAGCTTATGTTTTTACAAAGGGTCAAACTTCAGTTAGATTTGCTTTCTTACGATCAAAATTGATGGTGTTAAGATGTCTATTATAGAAGATCGTGGACCTTCATCTACTGCAAATTTTTCTCCAGATCTTGCTGCTATATTAACCACTTGAATTATTTGAATTATGAATCTTTGTGATTGGTTTAGTAGATGTTTAGCATGTACAGCTGTGAGCTAGGTTAGCTCATACTTTTTATGTTGTTTTGGTTATTATGTTACAATGTAATCCTATAAATTCAAATCAATACACAATGTTTTGATGAGTTAGCCAAAACCATATATCTAAATAATTTTCTAACTGTAAGGGGTAAATCCCCAAAAACCACAGAAAGCACAATCTAGAAACCCCAACCTTGGACTTTTAAAACAACTGCACCATTCTTGTTGAGTGTAAAAACAACCAGTGAACCAAATATTTTGACAAATGAAAATTTAGACAAATAATCACCAAAAAGAGTAGATGATTTATTGGGAATTTACTTAACATGCACATCGGAATTTAAACAAAATTTTAAATTCCCACCAAGGATCTTCTTTGTGCTCAAAGAGAAATTGTGATAAAAAATTATACCTTTGATAAATTCCTTGAAGAGCAACTCTAATCCGCAATTCACAGTTGTCCAATAGTCCAGCCTCCAACGAAAATTTACACAAGAGAAAAAGATTGAGAAAATTAAGTTTTCTTTTCTTATGCTAGCAAGGATAATGAATTGTATTGTATCTTGAATTTTTAAACTCTAACAACCTATTAATAGAAATTCAAGTGGGCTTAGCCCATCTCTTAAACTTAACTCGGTTCAATATTTAATTTATCAAATTAATTAAATTTGATCCATGAATTAATTAATTCCAGCATATTAACAAGCAATCAAATTAGTTAATTCTTCAACAATTGTTAATTAATTAATCTCATTATTCTATTTCGTGAGAATCACGATACCTAACGACGTGAATTATTATCTTGATTTAATCAAAATCAATAAATTAAAATACTCATTTTTTAATTTATCACAAATTCACATCCGATCGTCCCAAATTGACATATAGCAATATGTCATGACAATACATGTGATGAGAATGTCACGTGGTATGATAAAACAAAATTTGTTCGTTTATCATGAAACTATTATCCTTTCGTCAATATAATTCGATCAATTACGAGATATGGATGTGTCAATTTCAATTATCGATCATATCTTTCATTCCATTATTAAGTTAATGAAAGTCGAAAAATCATTTTCGACTTATGAGTACACCTTGACCAAAGATTTCATTATCAATTTAACTGAATAAACTATAAATCATAATATCTTACTATTTAAGAGTGACGAATCCTCTATACATCATTAACAATTTTGCACGTAAATTCACAATATTTTCTATTTTCAACCCTGCATTCTTTAAAAAGTTATTATTTTAAAACTCATTTAAAAAAATATCGTTATAATAATTGCCAAACAGTTGCTAAATAATTTTATCATTTCAGTTAGATATCAAGTGCGTGTCACATAGAAATTTTAGATGTAAATAGATGTTCCAACAATTAGAAAGGGTTAAAAGGTTGGGGACTTCTAAAGAAATGTACTCAATACTACGATTTTCAATAGAATCACTACATAGAAGAAAACGACGATTTATTCCATTGTTATACATTAAAATTTTCATTTTTATTTTTCTATTCATTTTCAACCACATATTTTTCAATAAAATAATATTTTTTATTTACATCAATATTTTTTTTCTTTTTTTTAATAGCATATTCTCCATCAATCTATTATTTCATAATACATTCTTTCAAATATAGTTGCTCAAACACACTTAGCTTGTGTTTGACACCTAAGAATAGTAGATTGATGGAAAATGTGAAGTTGAAAAAAAAAAGAAAAAGTTATTGATGTGATGAAAAATATTATTTTATTAAAATTGTGTGGTTAAAAATGAGTAGAAGAATAAATTTAAAAATTTTAATGTATACCAAACAAGGACATAATCTTTTATCTACTACTCACGCTACTACGAGGTAGCCAGGTAGGGGCCGGTCGGCATTATTTAATCATGTGGGGGCCGCGCCTCATGTGAGCGGTACAAGTGGCTTTTTCCTAATTGGATTAATACCATCACCTCACACACACACACATTCACGCACTCACTTCACTCCCACTCGCAATTGATTTGGATCTATTAGCATAATCTAGAAAAAATGAGAAGGTACTCTTCGAAACTCTATTTACTTACATGTATACTAATTTTGAAATAATTTGTATAGCAGCTTGGGTTGGATCTGCTGACGGAAATTTTGATATTTGCAGCCGAGCTGGACACAGGCACCAGCTGAAGCACTCAGGTGTTAAGGCCATGTTTGGCAGGCTTTCGTTTGCTGTAATTGTACTCGTGATCTGTGTAATCTCGTTATTATCGACTATAAAGGGTACTTCTAGTTCTTTCTCTCAATCCGAGGTTAGTGTTTTCATTTTACATTTAAATAAAATTTGAATTTTGCATATTATTTTCACGTTTAAATTTTGGAATTAAATGAATCGCCATTTAATTACGGGAATTATTTGTTCTTTTATGTTCTTGCGAGCAGTTAAGGAATCGATTAACTGCATAAAATTATTAGAAATGTGGAAATTACTAATGGAAAGTGGAAAACTTGGTGAAATTAAGGAATTGACAGCCGTGGTTCTAGAGTTCGTTAAATAAATAATCAAGTTAGTAATTTGTACGTTATGAAAGTAGAAGACCAATCTCTGGACTTCTCACCTGACCTTCAGTTCTGGTTTTTGTTTGTTTGTTATTGCTGGCCTCAGGGTTTCCCATCTCGCCATTTAAATGTTTGTAGATGTTTTTCTTTTATCACGTCTAAGCAGATAAAAGTGGATAATCTTTGGAGCACTGCCTCTTCTGGTGAATGGAGGCCATCATCTGCTCCACGGACTGCTTGGCCTTGTATGTATTTTCTAGAATTTGACATTTATGTCGATTTAGATTAGACTGATTGAGGGTTCATTTTGAATATCTGTGAGTTTGAGCAGCTTATATAGATCAACTGTGCTTGTTGTAATGGGCTGCAATTTCATTATAAGAAGGCAAATTTATTTTGTATGCACACTGCCACACTTATTTAGATTTAATAACGAAACAAACTTCTTTAAATTTAATAATAGTTTCCTGTAAATTTCCACATGCAGCTCCTTCGACGGGAACCAATGGCTACTTACGTGTTCGTTGTAATGGTGGTCTGAATCAGCAACGCAGTGCGGTAAGTTATGAGATCTAGTTATGCCATATTCATATCACTCACATTCTTCTTTGCTAATTCCTTTTGCTAGTTTTACCTAATTCTTTTGCTCTCTTTAGGCTTAAGGCATCTTTTTTGAAGCTTTTGTATCTCATGATTCTTAAATTTTCTCCTAGAACTTAATCTGGGACAAGCTTTACTATCGAAATAATTAGCTGTTAATGGTCGCTTCTTCATTGCCTTTGTGCTTTGGATTTGATATAAATGGCAGGGGATAATTTTAGAAAAAGTTCAGTTCGTGTTCATTTCAATTTGAGATTTAAGTCGACATCGTACCTTACTTTTTTATTTGGTATAGTTATTCATGATTGGGTTTTGCAAAGCACTTTACATGTTGACTTCGTTTAGTGTTGGTAATACTTACCATTTACTTTTTTTTCTTCTCATCCCATTTTCAAAATTAAATCTATGTTTGCCTGCTCCTATGGGATGCACCACCCGAAGCAGGTGACATGTGGTTCGACTCTCAATCCACACGACCATGAAAAATTATATGGTCTTACAGAAACCTATAATTCTAAAAGGAAGCGTAATCATACTTAGAGCATTTCCAAGAGTCTGTCTATTTTTAAAGAGTATATTCTATCATTTGGAGAATATCTATAAATTTAGAGAGTTAATATTTTGAAATACTCCAACAACTTCTTTATATTTAACACTTAATTTTACTACTCCCAAAAAATATTTATTATTTTTCTTTATCTTTTATTTTAATTAGTTTTTCTTTAGATTATTTTATTGCTTTCCTACGTTGAAAATTGAAACTTTTTGAATGCATTTAATCAAATTCACTCTCTAAATTAAAATGTTAATTTAAAGAGTCTCTTGAAGCATGATTTAAATGTCGACTCTTTAAAGTAGAGAGTATCTCATGTTTAAAGAGTTTGTTGGAGATACTCTTAGGTTTTACTTTACTCCTGCCCTTTCTCTAAGTTCATGAAAATTGCCAGAATGGAGCTGTTTCCATACACCCCCTGCTTTTTCTCTCTTCAGGGATGTATCAGCAGCTACTTCAAACCAAATTTTACACAACTCCAGAAGATGCCAAAGCGCATTTAATTTATTTTTTATTTTTAATTCATGGGAGATTTAAGCTGTGATACACAACATCATTTAATACATGCTAACCTATATAACAACATTTAAATTATAACTTAGTTCTCTTTCATCAGTCACCTGTCAAAACAGACTCTTTTGTTGTTTCTTATGCAAATATTCCATGCCTTAGACTTCCAGATGGCTTCTCATGGAAAATTAACTTTCAAACCCTTAGCACATATAAAAGGATAACATGATAAACGTCACGTTTGTTTTCTTTTCTGCTTCAGTTTTTTCCACAACGACAACTTGATTCTCAAAACCCAAATAGAGAAAGAAGGCTTCTTTAGCAAGCCCTCTATATGTCTTTTAGGGTATAATTAGGCTCTTGGGAAATATACACATATTGTAGCTTAATGATCAACAGCCTTGTGTCATGACAACAGCAGCTCTCTGTGTGCATTTTTTGTCTGCACTCGCTGTTCCTTTACGAATGAAGCTTTTATTTATTGCTTTATTAGTTAGACCATTTCAAATATTTGTTTATTCTTTTCCAATTGGCATCTCATTTTGACACATCTTCAGATTGGATCAAAAGAAAAAAAATGCAAAACACATTGGTTTCATTATTCGTGTTGTACTACTATGAAGTCGTCAACTTAACATCTTCTATGCATTCGTTTTGTTGTCTCAAATTTGTTGTGCTCCGTATGATATAAGAGAGGTTTCATTATTTTCTAGATCTGTAACGCTGTTCTTGCTGCACGAATTATGAATGCTACACTTGTGCTGCCTGAGTTGGATGCCAATTCCTTTTGGCGTGATGACAGGTTACTTCCAAACCACTGCATGATAATTTACATAATCAGCCTATTTTAATTAGAATATCTGGATATTTAGTTTTTGAACGTTCTGTAACCTAATATTTTAAGCATGTTTGTTCTTTTATCCAGTATTTACTAATGTATCTGGTTTACGAAATACAGAGTTCATTAGTTCTTGCTCAACTGTGTAGCAATTGGTTAAGATATTAATTGCTTATTTTTATTGTGCTTAGTGGTTTCCATGGTATCTACGATGTTGAGCATTTTATCAAATCATTGAGGTACGATGTAAAAATTGTGGAAAGAATTCCTGAAATCCATAAGAATGGGAAGATCAAAAAGATAAAAGCTTTTCAGGTGAAGTTTATTATTATTGGTGATTTTTCAGATATTATTCCAGTTCCCAATAAATTTTAATACAAACTTCTTCCATTCTAGATTCGGCCTCCTAGAGATGCTCCCATCAGTTGGTACACAACATTTGCTTTAGAGAAGATGAAGGAACACAGTGCCATTTATCTTACCCCTTTTTCACATCGCCTGGCAGAAGAGATTGACAACCATGAGTATCAGCGGCTAAGATGCAGGGTGAACTATCATGCCTTAAGATTTAAACCACATATTATAGAGCTGAGTAACTCAATAGTCAATAAACTTCGTGCACAAGGTCACTTCATGGCTATACATCTTCGTTTTGAGATGGATATGCTCGCATTTGCTGGGTAAGTCAGTACCTTTTTATGTTGGCAAATTAAGAACCCCAAGAAAAAAGGAAAAAAGAAAAGAAAAGAGAGAAGAAAAGGGATAGAGAATTCCACAAGAAACTGACGAAGCCAGAAGCGATGTTAATGAACATATCATCTCTTTTCTTTATATCTTTCCCTTTACTTTGGGTGTTTGGGCACAGCTTGGCAAGAGTGTTTACTTAGTCCTTCGGTCAAGCTTTTGGCCCTTGCTTGCACTGCAAGAAGAGGAAAACAGTAATTTTCTTATAGAAATTTTATGAAATAGGCGCTAAAAGGGGCATAGTACAATCACACATAAGGCCAGAAAATAGTCCAAAAATATATGTCAAGGAAAAGCAAAAATACTCCACTAATATTTTGAAGAGCCCAAATTCTGTACCTGCACAACATTGTACAAAATGGTCAGAAAGTGGAAATGTATAGAAGAAACTAAGATAACTCGTTTTATTTTATTGTGGATTTGAAGCTATGCATTGTCTGATATGTTTTTTTCAGGTGCTTTGATATATTTACCCATGAAGAACAGAGAATTTTGAGGAAATATCGACAGGAAAATTTTGCCGCTAAGAAACTTGTTTATAGTGAAAGAAGGGCTATTGGAAAATGCCCACTAACTCCAGAAGAGGTAGTTTTTATTTTAAAATTTGTTTTTAGTAAATAGTCAAGATCCTATATATCTTTTATGCAACAGTACGTATTGATCTAAGCAAAATGTTTTGTTATCCGTAGGAAAATGATGTGCTTAGTTGCAACTAGTATCTTGACTAGTTCATGGTTGCTTAAATACTGATCTTTTAGGATACCGAAGGCAATGTCTCGATACCATGAAATTTTCAGAGGGATTCCTCTTTAATTGCTTTACGTTTTTCCGAGGTTTGATCACTTTAGTCCTGCCACTTTGCATCATTAATTCTGAAGTGGGTCCTGGAAATATCTGAAGTAGAGGTTCTTGTCTTGAACATGTTGCATAAAAATTGGGCTTTTAAGTAGTTGAGAAAGATTAAAAAATAACATTTTGATTTTTACTTCTTTTCACCTTCCCACATGACCACCAAAATATGAATAAGAAGAAAAGAAGTTTATGATGCAGGGAGTTAAAAAATCAGCATTCTAAGAGATAAGTGAAGGGAACCTAATCCTCAATATTACCTAATATTTGAATAAAGAGCACCCAGGGCAGCTTTTCCTTAAGAGAATTTAAACAACTAGAGGAAACAAAGTTAAGTAAAGATTTTGGCAGGCCAGTGAGATATTTAAGACGCCGTAAAAATTTTCACGCATGAGCTAGGATGGAATTTCATGTTGTTTGAAGGCACCCCTCCTAGTCTCCCTTTATTTTGAATAAAAGAGTGGATGGTGAGGTTAAGAAATTATATTTCCATTTGTATACCTTGTCTGGAATTATATTTAGGCAATTAGGCTGGAAATAGTCTCTCTGCATCTTAGAACTTCCAGAATGTGGAATTATATCTTATTTGTAATGATTTCCTGGGGAGAAATTCAAATTTTCTGCATTTTCTTCAATACCAACTCTACCAATTTTCTGCTAGCAGTGTCAATGAATTATAAAGATATTTAATTTAGTATACCAATCTGCTGCAGGTAGGTCTCATCTTACGAGCAATGGGGTTCAATAACTCTACCAGGATATATCTAGCAGCTGGCGAACTATTTGGAGGTGATCGATTTATGAAACCTTTTCGATCCTTGTTTCCTCGCCTTGAGAATCATAGTACAGTAGACACCACTGGCGAGCTGGGGAAGAATACACATGGCTTGTTGGGCTCTGCCGTGGATTACATGGTTTGTCTCCTCGCAGATATTTTCATGCCGACATATGATGGGCCAAGCAACTTTGCAAATAATCTCCTTGGCCACCGCCTCTATTATGGTTTCCGTACGACCATTCGGCCTGATAGAAAAGCTCTTGCCCCTATCTTTATTGATCGCGAGAAGGGGCAGACCACAGGTTTTGAAGAAGCTGTTAGACAAGTGATGCTAAGCACAAATTTTGGTGGGCCTCACAAGCGATTGCCACCTGAATCATTCTATACAAATTCCTGGCCTGAGTGCTTTTGCCAGACATTGGCGATGAATCCTGCTGATAAATGTCCGCCAGATAATGTTTTGGATGTCTTAGACAGCAGCCAGTTGGCAACAGAAAGGATTGATGATTCAGAATCGATAGCATCAAATTTTACTTCTGATGTAGATAAGTAAGGTATTGATGGAAACATATATGCGGTCTTCTACAGTTCCATGAGCTGCAATATCATGTCGCCAAACTCGACCAACAAGTGGTGGTTGCTATCTAATTGGGTCGTGCAGGTATTCCTCTGTTCCCCATTCATTTGCGCATCTCTGTTGAAGTGATTTCATTTTGTAGTATCTCCACCAGTCACATCATAATTGATTAATAGTTTATAGCATTTATTAGTGCTTGTTTGGTAGTGTTTTAAAGTTCTTATAAGCTTGTTTGGTTAAGAAGTATGTTTAAAAAGTACGTTTGACCATCTTAAATTATAATTTTAGTTTTTGCAATCATGCTCTTAAGTTTAATCTTGAAAGAGATGAACATCTGATGTTAGAATAGAAAATAACTTAAATGGGTTTAAGCTGTCGAAGTTTTGCTTTGGTAAATCTTGATTGAAAGTTGCAAACTCAAATGATAAACAAATCATAATTATGAGTTAATAAATAATCTTTTAGAAAATGATTTCATATCACCGGGAAATTAGCAGTCTGGTTACTGCTATCCCATTCTACTAGTGAAAATTTAAGAGTCGAAGATTGTTCGACCAATGCTTTTCACTGGACCCACAAACGCTCTCTCTTTATTCATTGCAATTTTTCATTAAGCAATTTGTGGTCTTGTCAATCCTTTGTCTGATCCAGTTACTGCCTAATAGTATTCCTATTATTTCCCTGCAAAGTTTACGCTTTTTCTCAAATTCAGGTTTCATTTTTTTGGTAATTCCCCTACCAGCTGATATTTTTTTTATTCTCAGTATTTCCCTGCAATGTTTACATTTGATTTCTGAAACTTAAAAGATACGTCTGCCTCTTTTTGTTCCCGACACCCCACCCCTGGGGAGCGTCCCTCCTGCTTCTTTTACTGCTGTAAAGGCTCCCAAAATGCATATTTGTCTCCACCTGCTGCATATACATGACTACTTTTTCGGGGTAACTTTTTCATATAAAGAGGGCAGTTGATAAGGTAGTTGCAAGATAGTATCTATCACAGTTTCTGGCCAGTATATAGATTTAGGAATGGAAAGTAAAAATGAGGATCTACGGTCATTTTTAATTACACACTCGTGCACACGTACACCTTAACATACACTAAATTGTCACCACGACATGACCTCTTATTTAGAGATTTTCTTAAATTCTTTCCATTTTTTTCTGCAGTGGTACTTCTTACCTAACTACTGAATGTTGTGTTCTAATTGCCACAACCTAGTATTTAGAGATTCATTCTCTCTTTTCTGCAGTGTTGCGTCTTATAAACTTTCGTGTTCTTGACTTCTTGTTGACGAAGTTATTGGGAGAAATAACAAACAAGCACCACCAGCAGTTTTGAAGTGGATCACATTGACGCACAGAACAACAATTTCACTGAACGACTATGACTGATGACAGGGACAACTTACGAACATACTTCGATTTACTTGAATTGATTGACATTCACATACTGGATATGGCTTGATTATTATGTGTAGAAAAAAGTTATCGAATGAGCATAACCGCTTCTTAGTACTGAGCATAAGTATTAGTAAGAAAGGTTGTTGAACCTGAAAATCTACCCTGATTTCCAACATTTAGGGTTCGTTTGATAGATAAAGGTGGAAAAGAATTTCAATTTCATGTTAGTTAGAAAATAAAAATCCACCAAACTCGTAGGAATTCGTTTTTCATGAAAACAAAGAAAATTCAATTTAAAGTGATTGTACTTTGGAATTCGATTTTTATTTTAACGTTACGATCAAATGATCAAAGTGAAATTCATTTTCTTGGGATGTGATATTTTTTATAGAATTCGTTGCAATCAAACGATTTAGGTCACAGGATTGGTATTTGTTGAAGATTTAATTGATAGGGAAGAATATGTGACTTCAAGTATATTTGATGGACCAATTTGAAGTCTCTATTTTGCAATCTTATATACTGTGTTTTGTCTGGTGCCATTACTTTGAACGGTACTTGTTTGATTGATCTTTTAATTATTGCTTCTTTTTAATTCTCTCATACTTCTCGCTTGAGTATTAGAAGAGTGATTAGAAATGACCAGCGAATTTACCATTGAAAAGAATATTAGCCACTGCTTGATGTACATTAAAATTTTTATTTTTATTTTTTTACTCATTTTTAAGTATACATTTTTTAATAAAATAATATTTTTCATCACATCAATAACTTTTTCTTATTTTTCAGTAACATTCTTCATAAATTTATTATTTAAAATGAGCAATGTTACAAGTAGGATTTTAAAAATCTTGTACCTACAACTAGGATTTTAAAAATCTTGTACCTGTCAGACACTCACAACATTGGTGGGTGAGGTGAAATTTTTGTCAATATATTAATCATGTGACGCCACCATTTCATCTCACAAAATTTGAAATCATAAGTAAAATCTGTAAAAAAAACAAAACCCGAGGAATTATTCTTTTAAAATACATTAGTTTTTGATTTTACAAATTCAAAAATAGGTCAAACTGGCCGATAAAGAGAGATTCATTAGATTAATTGATGCTTGCAAATAGAGGAACGTCCAATGAGATCAAACTCAAAAACAAAGAAACCCCCAACGAACATGAATCGACCATGAAATGCATAACTTGAAAAGCTACAAAATAGATTAACACGATGATCCATCCAAAAGTAGTGGTAAAATCTAAGCAAGGATAGCCTAAGCAAAAGATTCGTCTCTTAATCCATGCTGAACATCGCAAACAAATATTATCGACTAAATTCCAGATTTTCATCATCATATTCAAACCTAATCTCGATAGTCTCCGAGCACCTTGGGAACATAGAAATTTGCTTGCAAGTTGATGTCGCCAAGTCTGAAGTCGGCTGTCCTAGACCCGCAATTTTCATTCTTTTCAACACTTTTCCATTCTGTAACAAGTACTTCACCAGCTCATAGTCATATTCAGACCCAATGAATTTTTTAAATTCAATTTTCCTGATATGCTCAGTCAAACACACGGGCACAGTTTCTGGCAGTGTATGGAGAACTTCAGCTTCAGCATCATAGCCATGCTGTTGAGTATAGAATTAGAATATTAGATTACAGATAATTTACTCCGCTAGAAACTACTCGATAAAGCTCACCTTATGAACAACAAGCTCTTCAAGTTGAGGTGCTCTTTCAAGTATGATTGGCAGTATTCGAAGGTCAAAAGCTCTGAGCTCCAGGAATGTCAAAGTTTCGAACACGGACAGTGAAGAACAATTGGAGTACATGACCTTCAATCAAAGGAGTGAAAATGCCAAAGAAAATATGAGTAAACATTTTGTATTTATTAACTACTACTATACTTAAACTTATGATTTACCTCTAGAGCACTTTCTGATAGATAAAGTGACTTGACTCCATACATCTTGTTGAAAAGCTCGGATACATTTTCCCAATTTTTCAACTTTGAAATGAAAGAAACTTTCGCACGAACAAGAGAGTCTAGACTATTCACCAAGTGGAATTCATTTTCATCACAATGGTACCCAAAAAACTCCAGATTTGGCGTGTCAATGACAAGTTTACATTTTGCATTACCATCATCAAGAAAATCCATGAAATTACCATCACCATAATCGATAGAAAGTTTTCTGAGCAAGGGAAAGGAAAGATTAAGTACTCTATTATTCCCAAAGGAGCACCTAGATAGACACAACTCTTCCAGAAACTTACAACCCCGAAATAATCTGTTCATCGAGCGATCACCGTCTAACATAAAATCTACCAAGTGCAGCACCTTTAGATTAGGTAAACTGACAGATTCCCAGACAAATAACTCAACAGCCGCTCTTAGTTTCAAGACTACCAGTGAGTGACATACGAAAAGTTCAAGCGGTAAGATTCCAACAGTTGTGCTATCTCCCATCCAAAGATCAACCTCTTTAACTTTGCAACAGATTGCAGCGCATACTATATCACCAATTGTAGAATCCTCAATGAAATTGCATTTGAGGCTAAATTGATTGATGTTAGGTACATTTCGCAGCACAATTTGCTTACATGCAAACTTTTCAAATGCCTTCTCAAAATTCTTTTTCCTTTTAAGAAACGTTAAAGAATCATCAAGAACTATGTTAGGGAGAGAAGTGCAGAGATCCTTCCATCTAGTGGATAAAACAGACGTAGCAACAGCATATTTTGTATCAAGAAATGATAAAATATGGCGAAGAACATTATCAGGTAAAGAACTTATTCTATCTGGATCTGCATACTCATCAGCACGGACAGGAATTTTGCGAGCCCTTTTGGATGCTTTGGACGTTCCTGAATCCTACAATAAAAATGGCTTTATGTAAAAAAACACAGTTACAGTTTGAAAACAGAGGCCAACAGAGACTTACCTGGCGGCGGCGACGCCGTGGTGCATATCGGGATCTCAATTGAGAAAGCAAGTTCTCTTCCCACATCGTAGTAAATTCAAGTCGAACTCTTTTATCTTTTCTTTTGCAAGTATAAAATGCACTTGAAATTAGTTGAAGCTAAATCCTCTATATAGAAGAACTCAAAGCCATTAATGTTTGACAAGAACCAATGTGCCGTACTCGGTACTACGTCATACTGTAACTGGAGTTAGCTTACTAGAGACGATTCGATTGCATGACAGACACGTTGCCCTAAGCAGGATTGTAAGCCCCGTTCGATATGGATTAAAATCCAATTAAAATTGAAAATACAGTCGTTATTGGATCTCACTCGTCTAATAAAAATCAATAATAGCGATTAATTTTTCAATTTTAATCCGATTTTAATCTCTACCGAATGGGCCTAATTCTAAATGGCCAATGTTTGGGTTGAATTTTACTATTTTCTAAAACTCATTTTTTTCTTACTCCAAGCCCCTACTTGGTACAAATTAAAATTTTTATTCTCATTTTTCTACTTATTTTCAATCACGTATTTTTTAATAAAATAATATTTTTTATCGCATCAATAACTTATTCTTCTTTTTCAATAGACATTCTCCATCAATTTACTATTTCAAAATAGGGTTAATTTCACAAATGGTCACTGAAGTTATCTGAAAATTTCAAAAGGGTCACTGAAGTTTCAAAATTTCAGAAACGGTCATAGAAGTTTGAAATTTCTTTCACAAACGGTCACTGAATTTTCAAATTTTTTGGGCAAGTTTGAGGCAATGTTTCGGTAACTTCCGACCACCAAA
>CAIGRO010090178.1:432-11772 GCA_903798355.1 Fraxinus baroniana | reverse complement strand
TTAGAGTTCCAAATGATCTTACACGGAAGGGCATAATATTTAGTAGATCTGATAAGAGACCAAGCTGAGCTTGTAGAGAATAAACCATTGTTGGAAGGCCACCAAATTAATTCATCCTTACCTCTGCGGAGTTGGACGTGTGAACGTTGAATATCCTCCACTAAAGCTGAGCCACCCAAAGAAAAAAGCTTATCCAAGTTCCATTTGCCATTTAAAACTACGTGATGAAGTCTTAAATTTGGGGAGTTGGTAGTCCAGCCAAGTGTAGACAAACTACCCGAACCCCTCCAATTGTCGTACCAAAAAAGAGCACGACCATCTCGGATCAACCATATGCTATGTTCTAAAAGGAATGGCAAGTGATGTGAGATATGTTTCCATATAGATGAATCTTTAATACTTACAGAAATGTTGGCCATGTCAAGGTGATGACTGAGATACTTTTGTTACAAGAAATCAGCCCAAAGAGAGTGCAAAGAATTAATCCTCCATGCCATTTTACATTAAAGCGAATTGATCACATCAAATAGATTGCGAATACCCAAACCTCCTTCTTTCTGTGGATAATAGATGTTATTCCAAGAAAACCAATGACATTTAAAACCATCTTCAAATTCTCCCAAAAAAAAATTTGGCAAAAAGAGTTTGTATCTCTTTAACGACTTTTATGAAAGGAGTGATTACAGAAAATAAATAGATAAGTATGAAACTTAATACTGATTTTATTAAAGTGAGCTTACCACCCATGGACAGAAGCTTTCCTTTCCAACTCGTTAATTTTTTCTTGATTTTATCAAGCACTGGGGTGAATATGGTGGAGATGGGTTTGCCGTAATGTAGAGGGGCTTCAAGATAAGTAAACAGAAGGGAGTTTTCTTTGAATTTTGTAGTGGTTGCAATGACACGCTTTTTAGACGTTGCCATTCGCTTGTGTACTATAAAAGAGCTCTTAGAATAATTGTAAATGTTTATAAAATTGCTAAAAACACAGTGATTAGTTGAAGAATCATGCTGTGTACAAGGAAGGTTGATAAATTTGGTTTACAAACTGTGTTAACATCTATATCAATTATTTCAAAAACAGTTATTGGAATTAATGAAAATTGATCTAAATCTTGTCAACACTAATTTTCTAAACAAATTTTGTACGACTAGATTAATTATTAGTTAAATCAATGCTCAGTTGCATGGTGAGAACTGAAGATTGGGTCCACGATTCTTGAAGCAGGGATTTCCCCCGCCCCCTCCTTCAAGTGCGCTATAAGTCAACTATTTCCGTTAACAAGGAGTGGACTTTTTCTTTTCTTTTTCTTTTTTTTTTAAGAAAAAAGCTGTTTTTACAGCCCCCTCTAATTAGGGTTCTAATTAGGGTGGGCCCCAGTGATTCCCTAATTAGACCCTAATTAGAGGGGGCTGTAAATGCACAGCCCCCTAATGGCTGTAACACCAGCCCGGTTGTTTTTTTAATGGGTAAATTATATTCGTATTGTATTACGTAAAACTATTTTTATTTCTTTCACAACATTTTAATAATATTTAAGGTTTTTAATCTTTGTTCATTATAGCACTTATACTCCTAGCGGGTTTTCATGTCATTTTATCTTTATACTTTTCATTAATTAACACAATTTGTATTTGATAACATTTTTATATCCAAAAGTTGTTGAAATGACGTAAAATAACTTATTTTTTAATCTTTTTTAAAAAAATAAATTAAAATTGCAAAAAAAACATTTTTCCCTCATCTCAAACCACGAAAACAAAATATTTTGATATAAATCATTATCAAGGGCATGACTTACTAATTGATAGAAGATTGAAGATAAGAATTCGACGGAAAAAGTTAAGGAAATAATTGCAGCAATGAACAAAGAATGAGAAACTTAAATGTAATTAAAATGTGGTGTATCAAATAAAAATTATAATGATAATATAACCACATTTTTTACGAGTTGTCTCCAACTAAGATTTTTGTAGATTTTAAAATATTATAAATTATAATGAATTTTGTGAATTTGAATAGATTTTCACAAATTTCATAAGAATCTTATCAAATATGGTGAAATTTCAAAACATTTGTGTATATGTATTTTTAAGCTTGAAATATATCCAAATATTTTAAAATTCCATTTATTAATGAAATATTTATAAATTCACTAGTTAGTGAGAATAATTAAATTTTAAAGAATTTCATTAAAATCTCAATTGAGGACATCTAAATTTTAATTAATTTCACTAAAATCCATTAAAATCTAAATTGGGGGCATCTAAATTTAGAAGAATTTTTAAAATATATGACAACCACAATTGAATACAACCCCTAATTTTTTGGGACTCTCGTTGCAATTTTTGTGTTATTTTTTCATTTGTTTGAAGGGAAGGACAAAGTCATCGTTGAACAGAATATATAACAATTTACAAATACAATTAAGCTAGATGTACATGACACCAAGGATGACATCCCCTTATGTAGAAGAAAAAATTTGGATAGTAATGAGGTGAATGCGTTTAAAATCAATGGTGTAGATTTTTACATGAAAAAATGTCAAATTTGTTGTTAATCATAATGGACATTTAGCATGATTGTTACAAATATTGGGAACAAAAATGATGATTTTTCTTTATTAAATTAAAACGTTTATAAATTATTCTCAAATGGAGGCTTAGAACCTTTTTGATTCTAATTAATTGGGAAAAATGAGTTTTGAATAGAATTTTAGAAACAATCAAGCTATGCTAACCTTTTGGATGACATGCAAGATGATAGAAACGTCATGTCATAGAATTTAATTGAATTGTTTAAAAAACAGCACATTGTGATCCAATAAATTTTTGAGAAATGCTACATTTACACGCTTGATACAGAACTCTCTCACATGTGTGAGTTGTGTAGTAAGTTATGTACCATGTGTCTACAAGTAATAAATTTAGCCCCGTTTGACACCCATTAATTTTACATTCACATTCTCATTTTCATTCTTATTTTTCATTTCAACCACACATTCTCCAAAAAAAAAAAATATTACACACAAATCAAAAAAATTCATCACTTTTTCACTATATATTCTCATATCAATCACTATTCCAAAATTTTTATTATCTTCAAAATGAGTTTCAAACATGAGAAATTTGTCAGCCCCCACCCTATCACAGGGCGCCAGCTCGGCGCCCTGTAATAAAGGGCCCTGTACTCCTAGCAGGGCCTTCAAACATTGGCTTAATTTTTTTTTTTTTTGTCACAATTTTATCTGTCACCCAATGTGTTAAATTCATCTGACAAACAACATGATTCTTTTAATGGGGGACCAAATGGGGGCTAAACCACTTGGTAGGGTATGAACCTCAATGTCAAAAGCAATGATTGAATAAAATTAATGAGAGTCAAGGCAATTAATTTATTTCTGTTCCCCATTAAATAATTCCCCGCCGTTATGCTTGTCAAATAGCATCTAGTGAGAGAGAGGAGAGCGGAATTCCGGTTTCTTTGTAGAATAAATGGGCTCGAAATCCTTAAATTTTAAGAATTTACACTAAAAACTTCATCGATCGGAGTGGGGCGTTAGTGGGTCCCTCTTGACTGATCGTGAAGTTTGTCAAATATATGTACGTTATTTTTTTTTCTTTTGATATATTTACGAAATCAATGTGTAATGCGTGTTATGCTTTACCCTTTTTTTCTTTGGATTTTTAGTTTTAAGGTTTCTTCTACTTTGTTTGGGTTTTGCTTGCAGTAATTCAACTATTGAATGTTTGAAAGTTTATGGTTTTTATTGGAATTTAACGATAAGGGAATTATTCGTCATTTTGGTAGGTTATTGAGAGGTGAATATGAGGTGCTTGAATATTGATTTGAACTTACGCCTGATTCTGGTGCTTATTCTATCAAGTAAGTTCTTTTTGGCTCTGTTGAAAGAAATTTCCTTTGTGTATTTCTCTGTCAGAATATTCAATTTTTGAATTGGTGAGTTATCTTATGATATATGGTGAGTGTTGTGAATCTTGTGATGAATGTTTATTCATAGGAAAAGTTTCTTTCTTTGCATATAGAATCTTTGTTCAAAACCAATTGAGAAAAAGGATTTTTATTTTTATTTTTATTTATTTATTTATTGGTGGTTGACTGAGGGACGTGCTAATCAGTAATCCTTCTAGCTTACGTTTTCTACTGATTGCTGTATTTTTCTTGTATTGCTTCTCCAAGGAAGATTTTTAATTGACATTTTTAGATAAGGAGAATGTTGGGATTTTTGCAATAATAGTTGGTCTCTTTTTTCTTTTCCCAGTTCCTATCATCATAAAGGCATCTTCCGCCGAGGATGGCTATAAGCAGTGTGAACATACTGTCAATCATTGGGCATCATCATCTCCTAATTCTAAAGTTAAGGAAGACAAACATTTATTGCGGGACTTGCTCTTTTTCCTTCATGTACCTCGAACAGGAGGGCGTACATATTTTCACTGGTAACTTTCTATTGGTACTGGCACTGAACCCATATGCCACCTCGGTCCTTCCTTATACAAGGAACGACAAAAAGATGATTATCATTTTCAAAATTAATTTGTTAAATGGTAAATGCAGATGCTTTATTCTCATGCTTAGAACCTTTATATGTAGTTTCTTGAGGAAGCTGTACTCAAATTCTCAGGAATGTCCTCGTTCTTATGATAAGTTACGGGTGGATTCGAGGTAATGCTTGACATCATTGTTAGAGCATCCATATTATTTACTCCTGTATTAGTTTGATGAAATCTTCAATCAGCCAATCACTTTGTTCTTACACAAACACTCCTTCAAAAACAAAATGATGCCACCTTAGCAATTGTGAGGAGAATTGGTAGCCAAGATCACAAGTATCGTGAGCTTGTCACAAACTCAGAATTCGCTACTTGCTTGATGTTGTGAGCATGAAGAGTTGGCGAAGCTGGAAACAGATGGTCATTATCACATGTTAGATAATCCAAAATAATTAATCTAATAATGGATTAGCTCTTGAGTTATTTGAACTGTGCTTGTACAGAATGAGTGTTTGACTTCTTGTTTAGGAATGATGTGGCTTGTAAAGATGCTATGAGACTTTACCTCTTTGAAGTTAAGAAAGATAAAGTCAGAATGATTGGCTCTCTATGATTTGATTTTTATAGCTGGTCCAAGCTGTAGCCTTTTAATATCGTCATTTTCGGAGACAGGGTATCTCTCCGATCTTGTTTAGTGGTGAAAATAATCAGCATATGTCCATGTCCTGTCCTTCACCGGACTATCAAGGCACCCCACGGTTGGAAAAAAAGGGGAAAATGTTGCTTACTTTTTAGGATCATTGTGATTACTCTTGTACTCCGTATCATGTGAAAAATTGTTTCTAACTCTAAAGTTTCTTTTTCAAGATGTCTAAGTTGTGAATTTTGTTGCGATTCGCAGAAAACCAAACTGTCGGTTATTAAGTACTCATGATGACTATAGCATCATATACAAACTTCCCAAGGAGAAAACGTCAGCGGTGACGATACTTAGAAACCCTGTTGAACGTGTCTTTAGCACTTTTGAATTTTCTGTGGAGGTAGCAGCTAGGTTTCTGATATATCCTAACTTAACTTCTGTGGGAAGAATGGCTAGACGGCCACGGCTTAAGAAGGGTGGAGTAAGCACTTTGGATATCTGGCCATGGAAATATTTGGTTCCTTGGATGATAGAAGATTTATTTGCTCGAGTATGCCCTTTAACTAGAGTTTGATGCTTCCTTTTATGCATATTTTTTTGGGCATCCTTTTTTAGGATTTTTCCTTTATTTTTCTATGCAAATGCATCATGAAGTACCATTTTTATTGTTGTGCTTGAAACAAAATAATACAGTTGGAGTGCTGTTACCTTGTTCTGACTATTATATTAGCATTTATATCATACTTTTTTCTGATTTATGTTTCTCAAACCAACTAATACACAGTTTCGTGTTAAACTTGTCTTGGATTAACATGTCATTTTTTTTCAATCCATGTTTATTTTAATATCCTGCAAGTGTTAGGAATGTAAACAAGTAATAAAGTAGGCTAGAGTTCAAGTATCGGTACCACATGGAATAAGTATTGAACATACTTTCAATTATCCTAACTCTAATCAAATATAAATTCACAATAGAGATGAGATAGATTTTACACTAATAACCTTGGTCTAATCTAATTTTCTATTAAGTGGTAGGAAGTATTTATGAATACTCAAGTAATTGATAAAGCACAAGGATCCCGACATCCCGTATACCCATATATTCTTCAATCTTTACATTAATCTTGTAATTTGACAACATTTATTCCTATTTATCTAATAATTTCTCCAAAGTAGAATTATATCTATCCTCACATATGACCCGAAAATATCTCTATTCTGCGAACATGTAACGATATATTAAGCTACAAAGACATTTATTTGGATCATGAAAACTATACAAAATTATCCTTAACATCTATAGGACTTTACAATGATTGCTTCTTGTGCTAAATTCTTATTCCTTCTCCCAAATGTCAATATAAATCATACATTGATTCAATTATTAGTCAGATAATTGAAAAGCATTAAACTCATGACAATCATTTAGACTAAATGAACTTTTAAGTGTCAAACTGTAGAATTTATGTCAAAACTTCATAATATAGGGTTCAACGTTATCCTAGTATCTATAAAACTAGTCGAGCATCATAATAATACAATAACTCAAACTAAATAGACACAACTTTACCCGGAATTAAAGTTTTGGGAAGAAAAACATAATTGATGCGATGCAAGTTCCTAAAGTTTGCAATTAAGTGTTCAAACTTTAGCTCCTGAAACTTGTGAATCACCTCTGATTGCTCTATTAACGCTTCAAATTGATCACATGCAATTCAGATGATCATCAATTTCTCCGAATCAACTCCAATTTCACATTTTTCACACCGACTGCATCCAAGTGTATTTATATCGGGGTTTTACCTACCATTGACATATTTAAACCTAGATTAGATAGATATTCGCTCAATAGAAATAAATAATCAAGAATTGAAGCCAAATTAAGTATACAAAATACACTTATCACATGTAAAGTCTTCTTGCAGCACGCTGTATACTTTTTGATAGCACTTAATGTTTGCTCAGTAGCACTTTTGAATGTAACCTTGAAAATTTTAAGAGAGGTAGAACTGTCATAAATATCTTCATTAATTATGTTCCAAGATCATAAAATGTTTCTTCATATATAAGATATACAATTCAGATATTATTTTTTCACCTTTAGCTGTGTATTTTGTCCTTTGCATTCCATATCTATATACCAAATTGATCTATTCCAATTGAAAAGATCATTTTGCAATCCAGTAGAAGAATTTGGTTGTGGATGATTGACATGCTTTGACCTCATGATCTCTGAATGGTTCTCTCACCATCAGGAAGGTCCTAATAAAAATTGAGTGTTTATTCATGATATATTTGGATGTTCTGTAGATTTTTTTTAAGTGTGTCGTCATACTAATTGTAGTATTTGGAACAGTTATATCAATTTTCTTTTATCAAGCACTTCTATTTCTACATTAGCTGACCATACTGATCTACCAATTATACTGTCATGGTTTTACACAAGCTTCATGGTTAGTAGTGGATTTTGTATTGTTAATATTGATCATTTATTGCCTGGCTTTTTGGATTGATCTATATTGCTAAGTTTAACCTGTAATTTTTACATGGTTGGATTGCAAACATTTCCTGGCAAGAATTTATTTATTTTGCTCGATTTCGTTTTAGATATTATAGTGGTATCTTTGTGAGGCTACTTTGTTATCTTAGTGCATCAAATATCATATCTTTAAAGTCTTTTCTACATCTTTATGGCAGAGGGATGCTAGAGAACATAGAGGCCAAACATATACAATGGCCAATAACTCCTACGATATGGAAGACATTTTAATGCCTCTACATGAATTCATTAATGAACCTATTGTTCGGGACATTGTCCACAATGGAGCCACTTTCCAGGTATAGTCTTAGTTTGCTCGATATGATTTTAATGTATCCACGATATCTTACTAATACCTTCTGTAAATCGTAGATGTGGTTTAAGATCGGAAAATTGATGTAATGAGTTCTTAATGATGTTGTAAACCACCTACTCAATGATTATTGCTTATTTATTCTTGATCTTTGCAGCATTCAGCTCCTTGTGAAGAACTTTCGGCTGTCAAAATTATGTTGTTTCTGTTTCATTTAATTTTTACCTATGAACTATTGAAAATATGGAATAACAGAAAGATTGAGCTGGTAAAAACTCTGCATGTTATTATATTTGATTAATTAGTTATATCTAAAATATGAGTTTTTCTTTACTTCTCTTATGCTTGGTCCCACTATTTCAGCTATCTGAGGAATTAGGGGTAATTTATATAACATTATACATGCTTTTTTCAGTAGGGGAGTAGTATGTATCCAACATTTCTGTCCAATAAGAGAGTTTGCTTAATGTTGTAACACCTTTGATGTTAGACTGCATTTATGAGACACTGAAACTAGCAATTTGCCAGAACTTCTGGATTAATGAATACTTTTTTTTTGTTAGTGTTGTAAAGTTCTTCGAATTGAGTTATAAAGGGCATTTAGTTACATTACAAATATAAATGAATAGGAGAATGAGACAGCCATTGAATGTTCTCTGACACTGGTGGTGTAATGTGAGATCGAATTTTGCTGATATCAGCAAATACCAGTAAGACTGAACTGGATTTGTGATTTTAAAGGTTTTCTCAGCCTCGTCTTGTTAGCTCAGAGTTTAGATGCACCCTCTTTCCTAACCATTTCCCAATTTACAGATTGCTGGACTCACAAACAACTCCTATTTAACAGAATCACATGAAGTGCGCCATTGTGTACTCAAGTATCCGACTCTTGGTAAATATGTGCTTGAAGTTGCGAAGGTAATTATGGAAGGTTTCTTGCTATCATTCATGCCATTGTATACTCGTGTATCCGACTCTTGGTAATTACTATTATGTATTCATTTAATTGTCTCATCTATGGTATATTGTTGTAAATATTGCAGAAAAGGTTGGACGATATGCTGTATGTTGGACTTACCGAGAACCATAAAGAATCAGCCTCAATGTTTGCAAAAGTGGTTGGTGCACAGGTGATTTCTCAGTTATCAGCATCGGGGTCTAAGAGAGAGAGTGCAAATAACAGCGACTCAGGTTAGCAATCAGAAACAATTTATGCACCCGATTGACTGTCTCTGTTGCAACTGATAAAAAATTATAGAGAATTTCTCTATGGATCTTGGATGGGAAATCTTGAATCCGGGATGTTAAATAACTCAATATTTGACTGAATTTTGAATTTGTATGCATTTCTTATTCCTGTAATGTGGAGGTGATCAGGTGACCTGCATGATAAAAATATTGATTTTCCTTAACCGTGACTACTACTACTGCAGAACAGAGCTCCTTGCTTCTGGATTTCCGAATGGATGCTAATTATCAAGTAAATAAGTGCAACATTTTTTTTTCTTCTGATTATGTTTTGATAAAGGGGTATTTTAATTTAAACGTCTCCTTTTGTTCAATTACAGAGAAACAACACTTACAAAAAGGTAGAGAAACTTTCATCAATTGGCAAGGACGAAACAACAAATAAGAACGTGAGCAGTGACTTCCATTTAATTTTTCTCGTCTTGAGATTGGAAACTTTCCCTTTCCTTTCCTTTTCACATGGCTAAGGTCTCTCTGTTGCCATATTAGATGACTGTTGCCAAACTTATGGAAGCATATGAGTCCTGTATTTCATACTTGCGGCACAGCCAAGAAGAGAGGCGTGTAAATTCTTTGAAGAATATTTCTCCTGCAAACTTTACAAAAGAGGTATAATATCTTGAATGGACAAGTCCTGAAACATTGAATTTTTTGACTTCTTTTTTACTGTAGTAATCTTATTCTTAGCTTCCCATTTTTCAGGCTCGTAGTCATGTTCCCAAGGTACTTCTCCAGAAGATCACATCACTCAACAACCTAGATATGGAGCTTTATAATTATGGCCAGAGCATCTTTGCGAAGCGACTTGGACATGTGGTGCAGACTATGGTTGATACAGTAAGTTCTGGTTCTTAAGAAATTTGTGGTTACCATGCATATTTTATTCTTCCATAGATCTTCAGTGCTTTATATTACTTGTATATTGCNAACCTAGATATGGAGCTTTATAATTATGGCCAGAGCATCTTTGCGAAGCGACTTGGACATGTGGTGCAGACTATGGTTGATACAGTAAGTTCTGGTTCTTAAGAAATTTGTGGTTACCATGCATATTTTATTCTTCCATAGATCTTCAGTGCTTTATATTACTTGTATATTGCAAGAAAGAAAATCTTCTATGTCATGTTTGGTATGTTGAATTCAACAGTACTAGACAATACAATTTTGACAAATTTTGTTATGCGTCTCTCATGACGGATTCCTTGTGCTTTTAACTGCAGAAGAGGCAAGAAACGATACTTACTGAGAGCGCATACATTAATTCATATGGTTCCCCCTCTTGGAAATTCCTTTCCTTAGGCACTGCGGGTCTGTTATTGCTTGTCTCCGTGTTTCTCTCCAAAAGAAGAACGTCGAAAATCAAACTGTAAATGTAATTTTAACTACAGTTTAGTGATATATACTCAAGTTCAGAGTATTTACAGAGAAAAATCAATGCAAAATAAGTAAATTTACCAAGCTAAGCTTTGATGAATTTCAGTGCTGAGATTTTTTATAGAGATGTTTACCAATACTAAGGCGATCAGCTGGCTCGGGTTTTGACTCGTGGGAGGTTTCGACGCATGCCCTATTTGTGGAGGTAATAGGTCTCTATAATTGGGTAATTAGCATATAGCGTTCGTACCTTACACTGTTATTGTGAAAAAAGTTCTTATATGTCATTTTTTGACATTTTTATCTTTATTTTCACATTTCATTACGTAAAAAGTCATTTTCACCCAGCTCTCAAATTATGTTTTAAGAGACTCTTTAAATTAACATTTTAATTTAGAGAGTGGATAATTGACTCTTCAAATTTGGAGAGCCAAACCCACTCTCTATAATTAAATGCATTCACAAAGTTTCAATTCTCAATATAGGAAGACAATAAAATAATTTAAAGAAAAATTAGTTAAAATAAAAGATAAAAAAAAATAATAAATATTTTTTGGGAGTAGTAAAATTAAGTATTAAATATAAAGAGTTTGTTGGAGTACTTCAAAATTTTAACTCTCTAAATTTATAGATGCTCTCCAAATGATAGAATATACTCTTTAAAAATAGAGAGTCTCTTGGAGATGCTCTAAGAATCATGCTTTAATGACC
>CAIGRO010090166.1:0-42280 GCA_903798355.1 Fraxinus baroniana | reverse complement strand
TTTGTTATTTGATGTATTAATGTGGTAGGTTTTTATTTCCTCATTCATCAAATAACAAGCTGTCGTATGTATGCAGCGTAAAGCGACTACAGGTCTAATACGACATTGTCTTATCGAGGTTCAATATCAAGTCTTAGTTAAATACTGATGGGAGAGTCATGGATGGCTACAAGAGTCTAAACAAGTGAAGTCTGATTAGAGATATAGATTGTTATACAACATTTATACATTGTATTTAAAATTACATCGTTTTAATATTATACTGTGATAGTTCAGCTTTATAAAGGAGGGATGCTTTAAGTGAAGTAACCATTGCGGAGAGTATTTACTTATGTCTTGGGAATATTTGCGAAACTTGATATATACTGTTAAAATCTTAATCCAAAATTCTTTTGACGTGTCACGAATTCAGCAGCACTTTTTTAGTGTAGAATGTGAACCAAGTGGATAGTGTTACACCTTGCCATCGAGGCTTAGTCAAAGTGCCACGCCACAGTTCATGTGCAAAGGAAAGTCAACAAAGATCTAATCGGTCAAATGTAAAGAAGTCAACCAATAGCTGGAGTTCATGTGTCGAATCATTGCCTAAATAGCTAAAGCTGTAAGCCGAAGCGCTACATAAGAAATCAATGAAGAAGCCGAAACTCTTCACACAAAAGACCACCGATACGAAGCTCCCTCTAGCAGAAGCCCTTAGTTCATCTGAAGTCCTTAAAGCTAAACTTGTCTCTTAAAAGATTTGTAGACAGTATTTAAGAATGATTGATATAACGTTTGTAATAAAGAATGACAAGTGTGCCAGTCTATTGTATAGGACGACTAACCAGTTGTTAATGTATTTTTTGTATGATAGACTTAGTGATGCGAGGTCTCAATCAAGGAGATGAGACCACGTGGTTCAGATCCAACAAACACCACGTCGGCCAAAACACTATAAATAAGTGGTCTTTGTAAATTAGAAGGGGTTGGATGATTAAATGGTCATTTGAATACTGATTCTAATACACAAGAAAACACTTAAGAAGCATTTTTGCTTGTTCTATATTATCAGTTTAATCTTAAAGTTATTTACGCTTTGTCGGTGAATGATTGTTAGTGCATTCATCTTAGTCACTATCGCCGGTGCTCGAACACTTTTTTCTCAATCGTAAAGCATCTCCCGCATTCATGTGTTCCCCTCCTGTCATCGGTCCTTCAGTCAAAATGCGCTGGAACTTGCTTGAGTTGGCGTGAGTGGGCCCTACATCTGTTGTCCATGTTTGCGTTACGTTTTTCGAGGTCAATAAATTGACGCTTTCTGTTGAAAGCTACACATTTTAACCACAAAAATCCTGTGGAAAAAAACCAGATAGAAACAACTCTTACAGTGAAGCGATTTTCAAACCTTTAAAAAAATGAGTCTTTTTGAAGAAAAAATCATTGAAGCCAATTCAATCCTTGAAGAAAGGAATATCATTTGGCTAGAAAAATCTTATCACCAAGAGTTTAAACAATGAAGGATCTGTACCTCGAAGGGCTAGGGAACACCCAGAAGAAGGGAAACCCTCACATTCCATCCCGGTTACTCGCTAAAGACCTCACAAACGAGGTGGATCTAAGATAGCTATCGATTCACTAGGGAGGTGGCCACGATGACTGCAAATATGAGAAATATAACCCAACAAAAAATAGCTATGCATGAACTGATGAGGAGCTTGCAGGGCCAAGGAAATGCATTTCATGACCCTTCACAAGGAAACTACTACCCAGTTGAAGATAAGGTCCAAAGCCAAATGGTTGAATACCCATATTACACAAGCGAGGAAGCCTCACAGGAAATGGAAGTTAGGGTTGATACATCTACCAACTATACCACTAATTGACCTACTGAGGTCCCATACAACTTTTCTCCAAACTATGATCCAGGAGACATACCCCAAAGGTCGGTAAGTAACTTGACAGGCTGAGCTCAGGGATGCCCAGAAATAGGCAAGCTTAACCTCCCCATGTACCTAAACATATGCAGCATGAACTTTCCCGATTTGAAAGATATGAGCCGATTTACAATAATGTACCTCAGAATCTTTTCCCTAGAAATAGGTGTGAGAGGAGAGCGGAACAAGCCAGGAGTTAAGCAAGACCTTCCCAGCTACCTCTAGAAACCCAGGTTGGAAAAGATGAAGATTCAGATTGTCCACAAAGGTCCTGCGATATTGATGAGGATGATGACAACCTACCATTTACACAAGGGATTAGGAATGCCCCTATACTGAACCACTTCACGCTTCCTAAGATTCCCAAGTATGATGGAGGAGGCGACACTGCGAAGTATCTTAATAGCTTCAAAACTCACATAAGTTTAAGAGGAGCTGCCATAAAATGTAGAGCGTTCTACTTAACCCTAGGTGGAGCAGCTGAAGTATGGTAGTATGGTATACCAGACTTCGAAGAAAGCATCCGAAGTTGACCAGACTTCAAGAAGACTTTCCTTAAGCTTTTTGCAACCAGCAAAGAGGGTAAAGGGCTAATACAGTGCTTACAGGACATGAGACAGCAACAAGGAAAAGTCGTCGAAAAGCTTCTTATCCCGTTTTACTGATGAGATGACCTATTGTGTGCAAGTGACAGATTGGGAAGCTTTAACAGTCCTATGGGGAGGACTGGATATGAACTCTCTATTCTGAAAATGATAAGCGTGAGATCATCAGTGAAGAATTGAGAGATCACAGAAATAAGGCAAGTTGATGACTTCCGCCTCCTCAAATGTAAAGATAAAGAGGCCCAACCTCACATTTGATGGATCTTTATGTCGGACAGTCGACCTCCCTTAATCCAAGCATTGGCTGCAGCAACTTTAAATGTAGTACCTACTTTAACTTATGAGTAAGTGAGCCCTGGTACTGAAATGTACCATGGCAAACCCCACAAACAATTTCCCCAAACAGGGAGAGGTAGGGGATGAGGCGCTGAACCTAGAATAGTGATGAAAAGCCCCTATATTGTACATATCACCACTCCTATAGCCACAGCACTGCTGGGTGCAGAGATATTACGATGCACCCCAAAATAATAATCAATGGAAGAATAAGCACCTTCGAAGAGACGCTCTCCCTAAGCAGAACCAACATTACAAGAATGATGAGCTGAGGTGCCCAATAGAGACAACATTCCTCAGATGAGGGACAATAATGGAGAGAGAACCAAGGATGGTCAAAGGCAAAGAAGAAGCCCCCAGCTAACAGTGGCCATAAATCCATCATAGAAATTAATTTTTGGAGGTCTGTATGTTGGGGGAGAATACAGAAACTCCTAAAGAAACTACGCAAGGAAAGCAAGGGACCTCCCCATGGCTAAATTCATAATAAGCAACAACCGACCCTTCACCGAGAGAATGGCTCAACCCGTCACCTTCTCCCAAGATGACTCAGTTGATGTGCATTATCCACATTATCATGCCTTAGTGGCAATGGCCTAAAAAGAATGCTAGTGGATAATGGACGCCCAATTAACATCATCTTTGGAACAACATTTAATAAAATGAAAGTTGACCACGAGCTGACCTCAATGAATTCACTCTTGTATAACTTCACTAACGACAAAGCAATGGAGATGGGAACAACACCCTAAACTGCTCATCATTTTATGGAGTCTCTGGTGGTGGATAATCGCTCCGCCTACCATGGAGTTGTTAGAAGACCGACATTATAGGAACTATAGGTCGTTACATCCATTCACCATCTATATATGAATTTTCCAACGGAGAATGGCATCGCCACAGTCAGAGGCGACCAAAGGAGTGCAAGTAAATGCTAATAAAATTCCCTAAGAAAAGTGAAACTATGAAGTGTCAACATAATCCTGACAGACATTAACATGAATGATGTCCATGAAAAAGGATAAAACTCTAAACAAGGGCAAATGTCGAAATGATTGACGCTTCTTAACAAAAGGCGATCCTTGGAGTTATAAACACCTCTGAAGAAGAGGTTCTCCTAGAAATGCAAGTGTCCCATAAAGAATGGAGAGATGTTGAAAATGCAGCTAACTTGGAGGAACTGGACCCTAACAAGAGCAAGTATCAGACAGGCCCAGTAGAGGAATTGGAGAGTTTTCAAGTCGATCTCCAAAACTTCTCCAAATGCCTGCAGGTTGGAAAAGATCTACCACTAGAGGCAAAGGAAAAGTTGAAAAGCTTCTTGCACCAAAACTTGGACATCTTCGCTTGGAAGCATGAAGACATGGTTGGCATTGGTCCAAAAATCAGTTGCCATTACTTGAAAACTAATCTTAAGGCTACATCATACAGATAACAACGAAGAGCCCTCAATTCAGAAAGATATGAAGCCTCAAGGGACGAAGTAAAGAAGTTGATTGATAATTGCTTTATCCAAGAATCTATGTATCCAAAGTGTTTCTAATCCTATCTTGGTCAAAAAAGCACAATGGCGTGGAGAGAGTGTATTTCTCAAACCTAAATCAAGCTTGCCCCAAGAACAGCTTTCTGATTTCTCGGATAGATCAATTGGCGGACTCAACAGCAAGACATAAACTGCTTAGCTTCATGGATGCCTACTCCGGGAACAATCAAATTTCAATGTTCCCAGCCGATGGAGAGCATACGTCCTTCATAACAGACAATTATCTTTATTTCTATAAAGTCATGCCCTTTGGGTTGAAAAATACAAGGGCCACTTATCAAAAACTCGTCAACATGATGTTCACTGACCTCATTGAAAAGACAATGGAGGTATATGTGGATAACATGATAGCGAACAGCTTAAAGGCAGAGGACCATGTCAAGTACCTTGGTGAAACTTTTCAAATATTGAGGAGTTACATAATGAGACGTAATCTCCTGAAATGCTCCTTCGGAGTGGCCTCTGGGAAATTTCTGGGCTAAATGGCAATCAAAGAGGCATTGAAGCCAACCCGAAGAAGATCAAAGTTTTGATTGAAATGAAGTCACCTTAGAAACCCAAAGAGGTGCAGAGCCTCACTGAACGTGTAACTTATTTGAATCGCTTCATTTCGAAGGCAACAGATAAATGTCTATCCTTCTTCAAGATCTTGATGGGAGAAAATAAGTTTCGATGGATTGAGGAATGTGAGGTAACCTTGCAAGAGCTGAAGAAGTACTTGGGGTAGGCTTCCCTACTCTCCAAACCCAATGCTGATGAACAGCTGCAGCTATACTTAGCAGTAGCCTCCGACACAGCCAAGTCAGTCCTCGTAAGAAAGGAAGTTGGTCACTAGCTACCCATTTATTACATAAGCAAAATATTTTTGGCTGTAGAAACTCGCTATCCAGACATGGAGAAGCTAGCGCTATCCTTAGTGACAACTTCCTAGAAATTGAGGCATATTTCCAAGCCTACACCGTACATGTGTTGACTAACTTCCGTCTCAAACAAGTGTTGCAGAAGACCAAAGCTTCAGGAAGATTACTAAAATGTATTGTGGAACTTAGTGAGTTTGATATTGTGTTAAAATCGAAGGCCGCTGTTAAGGGAAAAGCCTGACAAGTTTTATGGTAGAGTTCACCCATGTTCCAAAAATGGAAGACGAGATCGAACCCGTCGAACTCTCCACTTGGAACCTTTTTGTTGATGGCTCATTGGGAAATGCTAAATCTGGAGCATGAGTGGTCCTAGTTAGTCCAGAAGGATATAAGCATAATTGTGTTGTGAGGTTAGGCTTCAAGGCCACAAACATTGAAGCAGAATATGAGGCCCTCCTAGCTGACCTCTGATTGGCCAAAGAAATGCAAGCAAAGAGTGTAGTGATCAGTAGCGACTCCCAGTTGGTAGTTAGTTAGGTTCGTGGCAATTTCTCGGCCAAAGATAAGTCCATGGTTGCTTATCTAAAATTGATCATGAAGCTCATTCCAGATTTTGAGAAATTCAAGTTGGTACAAATCCCATGCTTAGAGAATGCTCATACCAACGCTCTTTCAAAATTGCCAGCAGTAAAGATTCTGAACAGCTCATTATGGAGCCCATAGAACACCTTCCTAAGCTCTCTACTGCTACAAACGAAAAGGTGATGTGGGTAGAGGATACCCCACTATGGATGAAGCCATAAATAGGATTACTCAAGGACCAAGTATTACCCTCTGAAAACGAAGAGGCACAGAAGATCGGAAGACGAGCCACTCATTTTGTTTTTCAAGATAATGTGCTATACAAACGGGGTTTCCCCTTATCTTTATACCGATGCATGGGAGAGAGCAAGCCACATATGTGCTCTGAGAAATTCATGAAGGGGTATTTGGCAACCACTCAGGAGAATGGTCTTTAGCGCAATTAAGGCAAGGATATTATTGGTCCTACATGAAAAAAGATACACAACAGTTTGCAAAGAGATGCGATAAGTGTCAACGCTTCGCAACAATTCAGAGGCAGCCTTCAGCCGTTTACTAAATGGGAGATTGGTCTTATAAGCCCCCTACCTAAAGGAAAATGCAATTCTCGTTTCGCAATTTTTGCCATCGATTACTTTACCAAATGGGTAGAAGTTGAACCCCTTTCCAAGATCACTGAAGTAAATATTTCCAAATTCCTATGGAAATACATCATTTGTAGGTTCGGAATTCCCATTCAATTGTCGCGAATAATGGTTGACAATTCGACAATAAGAAGGTCAGAAACCTATGTGAAAAGCTAGTTATCAGGAAATAGTTCTCCTCCCCACATCACCCTCAGGCTAACGGACAAGTGAAAGCTGTTAATAAGACTATCAAATAAACGCTAAAGAGAAAACTAGATGCTTCTAAAGGGGCATAGGTCGACGAATTATCTCAAGTCCTATGGGTCATTCGAACTACTAGTAGAACCGCTATTGGAGAAATTCCTTTCTCTATGGCTTATGGAACCGAAGCTATGAGCCCAATTGAAGTGGGTCTGCCGTCTCCGCATCACATTCATTTTAACGAAATATCTAATGACGAGTTGAGAATATGAAAATTAGACCAACGAAAAATGAAACTGGGAAGGCCCATGCCGTATCAAAGAAGAAGTTTGGTCTGGGACTTATAAAATTGAAAATATGGATGAAAAGGCACAGCCTCATCCATGGAACACGGAGCATTTGTGGAAGTATTACCAGTAGAAATGTAAATATACAGTTTGTACAATTCTTGATTCAATAAAATTGATTTTTATTAAAGTTTTTGTAAAATAAAGAAGCCTCTGCATAAATGAATCGTCCCTATGCATAGAAGCGTAAGCACTTTGAGGAAGAGCGGATTCCAAAAGGGACCACATCTTTACTACGAAGTGGATAGCACAAGCCCTTAACAACAAAAGTTGTTAAAGAAACCTCGGCATCGGCAAACCGCTCAACCATATACTCAGCAAAATTGTTAATTTTATTAAATCAAAATTGTTCTTAGTTTTATTGAGTCAAGGTTGCGAAAAATAAAAGAAAAATGACTCTTATTGACAAAAGTCAAAGGAGAAGTCTCTGCATAGATGAACCATTCTTAAGCAGAGAAACGCGGGCACTTCGATGAAGAATTGGATCCCAAAATGGACCACCTCCTTATTGGTGAAGTGGATAGCACATGCCATCAACAACAAATGTTGTTAAGGAAGTCTCAGTATGGGCAAACTGCTCAAAATCGTGCTTAGGGAAATAACCAAAAGACGCGAACTACAAACACTTGTGCAAAATAAACAAGTCTTAAGTGCAAGAAAGCCAAAGTGCATACAAGCTTAGATGTCAAGTTAGGAAGGTAAACGGCATTTTAATACTTGTGCAAAATTATAAGTTTGAATAATGAATTGCAAATAAAATAGACTAGAGAACATGACAAAGCAATAAAATAAGTAAAAAGTACAGAAAGTAAATGAAACACAAGTATCTAGACGAAAGAAAATGTTATTAATAGAATAAGATATTTACAATTATGGGCCGAAGCCAATTACATGGAAAATGCAGGAGACAAAAACCTATCAACTAAATAGGTGGGGAGGGATTATAGCATTGAGAACCACTACTTTAGAAGCTTCTTCAGCAGTATCGTCCTCAATTTCGATCACGTGACGTCCTCAATTTCGATCACGTGACTACCCTCTGTTGGAATTTAAGGCTCTTGGTCTCCCTCTTCCAAAAAATTTGACCTCAACTCAGAAGTATCAAAGGCTTGAGAGTTTACTTCAATCCACTCCTCTATCTCGGTATGTGCATACCTTCGCCAGTATTTCGTGAAGCTTTGGTACGCCTCCGTTAGGTGGAAGTTGGCAGTGTAGTGCTTCATACCCTCATCACCAACAGATTGAGCCTCCTGTCTCGTTGTCTCAACCTCCTCTGTCAAGCCAAAATTTTTGACATTTAGCTCTTCCACTTTCTCTTTATGTGCCTTCTCCAAGCCTTAGCATCCAACTTTTGGTGGGCATTTGAAGTCTCCACCCACTTCCTCATGGAAGCCACTTCGCTTTGGGACAAGTGGACTTCCTTTTTCAGATTTTCAATTTTCGTCTATGTCGAAGCGGGCTTCACAGACTTTTCAGCCTGCTGCTTCTTTATTGCCTTAGCCTTAACCTTGGCTTTACTGGCTATCTCCTTAGCCTAAGAAGCTTTATTCGCAAACTCTTTATTTTTACTTTGAAAGATTTTAAAGAGGGCTTCAGCCTCTATGGCCATCTCGAATGCCTTCCCCTTTTGACTGACCATGGTGGCGAAGAAGTCTACCATATCGTTGGTCTCCACTAAGCCTTACCACCTATTTGTCCAGTATTTGTGAAATGTGGATGTGGAAGTCTGAACCTCTGGAGGAAGCATGGTAAGAACTTATAGAGCCAGTTTATCACTGTACTGGGAGACTACATGTTTCTAGCAAGTTGAGTCATAGGTCGTCAACCCGCTCGTAGATTTGGCCACCTTCGACGATCCCAGCCATGAAGGCTTGACAACAGTTGGCCTCTTCAGCCCTCCTTCATCGCAACTATAGCAACTGCCATCAGTTTTTCCCTGGTAAGGGCTTTAGAGCGTGGGGATGGGATGGCCATTGATCCACCTTCTTTGGTGGCGGAGAGATTAGGGACTTCCTCTACCATCTTTCTCTCATTATCCTTCAATGGAGGTCGTCCTTCTCTTTCTTGGCTGCCAACCTCTCGAGTGATTCTTTCCACTTAGTCCTTCACCTGTTTTCCTGCAACAAATGAGAGTTTCAACCTTTTTCTCCCAGCAGGCAGCAGTGGAGGTGACAGCAAGTATTGTGGCCATTTCAAGAGTATGATGCATCCTCTTCTCGAAGTTTTCTACAAAAACAAGGAACAGGGTCGGCAACAGTTATGTAAAAACTAGCAAAAAAGTTTGTTAAAAATTGATATTACCTCTTCAGTCCAATAAGCAAAATTCTTCAAAAAAATCATTTGGAAGCGATTAAACAGTCAAATTCACGAGTTAGGTGTCTCTTTTTTAGACGCTCGTTTAATTATTTTCGATGTCGAGACAATGTCTATTTGGACTATTCGATGTCAATGATATACTTTTCAAAACGAGTTTAAAAGATGACGTAGACAATTTGTGAATACGGCTAGTGTACAATCGTCTACGAATTTTTAAATTTAGGATGTTCTCAAAATACTAGTTTGAAACGACCTACTTTGATGTATTTTAACTTTTTCTAAGGTTGGTCGTTTTGCGTGCCATTAAGGATGCAGGAAATTAGGCTGTGAGCACTTTTAAAGAATATTAAAAATTTAATGTTTCGACTTCGTTTGACATCACATAATGATATCGAAAATTGACATAAAACATAAAAAAATCATTTATATGTGATAAAGGGGGCGGCGTAAGGGGTGGGTGAGTAAAAAAGGTAAAGGTCATGGGGCGAGGTGTATGGGAAAAAGAAAATATATACAGTCAAAAATAATAAATGCACCGCTGATGTGACCAAACTAGACTAACCCATATAATATGTTAGTCATGAGCTTAGAGACACCAAAACCAACTACAAACTATTTAACTAATTTCTCAAGCCCTCTAAACAAGGACAAGGAAACTTGGGCCGTATTTCCAATTGTACCATATTTTCGTCCTCACATATCAGCCGCTTAAGCAGAGCAGATCTTGATAGACTAAGAAGTATTGACCGGCTCATGAAATGGGCGGTAGAGTTGGAAGAACATGACATTCTATCGACCTTGAGTGACGATAAAAGCTCAAGCATTGGTGGATTTCATAGCTATCACCGAGGGGAGAAAGCATCAAGCAACTAACTTGGGTACTCTATGTCGATGGGTCATCAAAATGTGAAGGATTGGGAGTGAGAGTCATCTTAAAAAGCCAAATTAGAAAATAATTGGAGTATTCATTGGAATTCGAGTTTCAAGTAACCAATAACAAGTAGAATATGAGGTCGTGATAACTAGCATGAGTGATGCTTTCTCTCTTGGAGTATGAATGATCCAATTATACAGAGAACACTCAGTTAGTTATGGGACAAGTGTTGTTAGAATTAAAAGTAAAAGAAGACATGATGGTGGCCTATTTGATGAAGGTGAGAGAATTGCAACAAAAGTTCGAACAGTTTGAAATATGGATACTCAGCTCGCAAAGACTACGTCAGGGCAGACTCACTTTCAAAATTGGCACAAATCAACTCTCGAAATCTACCACAAAACTTTGGTACAAACTCTACTAACCTCTAGCTACCTAGCTGTGATAAACTCTTAGAGACCAAGAACAAAATAACATAGATGGACTGATAACAAACAACAAGAGAATGCAATTCAAGATTGACTTCTTCGCGTATGAGGGGCAAGCTTTGCTCCGGTAAACGGACAGCTACAAGAAAAGGGATAACCATGCTGTGTCTAAAATGCATCGATACAAATAGGGTCAGATTTTCTTGAGCGAGATTCATTCAGAAATGTGAGGGAATCACCAGGGGAAAATATTTTAGCATTTAAAGATATTTGTCAAAGATATTACTTGGCTAAGAATAAAAATAAATGAAAGAGATTGGTGAAGAAGCGTGATGCATGCATATCAGCAACATGCCAACCTCATACATATCCAGGCTGATAAACAAATCGCCATATGTAGAATTTGCCTCTTCCATCAGTGGAGGATTGATCTACTGGTCCACTGTCGGTCACATTAGCGCAGAGAAAGTTTCTAGTAGTTGTGATCAACTACTTCACCCTCGGGTAAAGACAGAGCTCCTAGACATGATCATTACCAAGAAAATTCAAAGCTTAGTGTGGAAGAACCTCATAAGAAAACTTGGGATTTCTCGGTTGTTACCGATTAAAGGAAGCAATTGACCATCACGATTTCACAGAGTTTTGCTCGAGTACTAAAATTGATTTGTAGAAAACATTGGTCATACAACCACAAGAAAACGGAAAAGTGGAAGTCACCAACCATACTATTTTGTAGAACCTAAAGACCAGATTGGAAACATATAAAATAATAGGGCTGATGAAATCCCCAAATGTACTCTGGGCATATTACACGACCCTAAGAGTGCCCATGGGTGAAACCCCTTCAAGATGGTCATTAGAGAAGTTAAAAGGGGAGCGCATAGTTTGAAAGATCAATCAAGAACACTGCTTGGTTGCCTTTGAAATGTTGACCATCTTAAGAAATATTATCACTTATCTGTAAAGTCATCAACTTGTCATCGTTTTTAGTTCATGTTTACTTTTCATCGCTACTATAGTTGTCTTTTTCTTATCTTGGCAAGTGGGTCTTTTATTTTGAACTCAATGTAACAAATGTGACCCAAAATAAGTAGTTGGGGAAGATGAGAACGCTAAGGAATGACTACCAGATAGCTAGGACAACCATGTGCACCCCCTGATTCAGCCCACTAGATGAATTTTGGTGTGATATTAATAATAAATGGAGAAGGATAGATGACGAGGACGCCAAGGAATGACGAATCACTCAAATGATCAGGTGCATCCCATGTTTCTGACTGTCTATGAAATTTTATGTTCCAAGAAAAATGTCTCAACAAGCAAAATGTGGAGATCTCGACAGCTATCGAGTAGTCCACTCAATCACTACAAACTTGTTTTAAAAAAATCAAGTAAAAGTGATAAGTGCATTTTTTACACACTTATATATGTCACAAAACATGGATTATTGTGGAAAGTAAATGTTAATATAGCTTAATTCCGTGTAATTTGTGTTTTGTAGGATGAAAACGATAAACGTGGTGAAAATTTGGAAGAACAAACGAAAATGGCTAATGAAGCAAAATCAAAGTTTGAGAACTCAAGTGCAAATGCTGAAAAGTTGTGTCAATCTCACAATGAAGATTTGAGAGTGTTAGACATCAATTGGATGAGCAAAGAAGCCAAAGGGATGAAATATAGTCGAAGTAATATTACATATCAACTTTCAGGGGAAAATTTGTTCTATGCGACCGCATTCAACATAACTATGTGGTCGCATAGTGTTTTTCTGGGCACGAATTTCTGGTTTCCTTATTTCGTTTCAACTTTTATGGAAACCAATATCTGGACATCTATATAAAATACAAAGCGGTCCAAAACTGAAAGAAGACGTAGAGGATGAAATTCTCAAGATTGGAGAGCATAGAACGATGCAAAAAAACACAAAATTCATCCCCAATATATGAAGATTCAAATCCATAATTAATTGGGTGATGCCATTTCTTGATTCTTTTCATGTTTTATTCTTTCTACTATACTAGGCTAGGTTAATCAGTGCTAGGTGAACGTTGAACCTTGTAATTTGATGTTTTGATCTTTAGTTTTATATATTTGACGCAAAAACACATTTTTGAATTATAGAATGATTTAGATGAATTAATTGCCTCCATGATTATAGTGCACGATAAATTATGTGAGTTTGGTGATTTGTTTCATACATTCTTGATAAGGGGAAAAAATTCGACGTATATAAATCATCATAAAGTCCGATAGGGGAAATATACTGCTATGCTTTATGTGAATTTCTAGGTGTTCATAAAATCGCATACATTCTTGTATATTCGCATCCGCCATAGAGATATAGTCGGGTCGTATGCGAGGGTAGGTCTAACATTACTCGAGACAGATTATTGGATAGGATAAGAACATTGATTCATCATAATTGGATTCGTGTTGTCAAACTATAAAACTAAGGTGAGAAATAATTATTATTTGGGGATTCAGGATCTTAGTGTGTCCTTCATTCATAAATTATATTACATAAAATTTGTATTCAACTACAATTAGCTTAGTAATTCACACTTGCATCGTATTTGATTTAATTCTAGTTAATATTATCGTTTTGGTTAAGGTCGTAGTAAATAGAAATCAAATTAAATAAATCTCTGTGGGAACGACATTCGGACTCAAAAAGTCCAATTTATTACTTATCAACGATTCGTAAACTTGCGAGAATTCACATTTAAAATATATTTTCCGTGACAAAAAGGCAAAGATCTTGATCGTGATCAAGTAGCCTACTCAATTTCTACAAACTTGATTCGAAAAAATCATGTAAAAGGTAAAAACTTTGACCTCGACTGAGTAGCCCACTCTAGAGATGGTAACGAGGCGGGCCCGCCCCGCCACTCCCCCACCCTGCCCCGTCCCGCCCCATCTTAGACGGGGCAAGGCGGGTTCGGGGCATGGGCTTGCCCTATTTCCTGCCTCGTTTATTTTATTTTTTTTTCGAAAATTTTCAATTAACTTTTTTTTTTTTAATTTGTAGTTATTTTTTTTTTTATTCTTCATGGGGCGGGTTCGGAGCACTTCGGGGAGGGGTACCCCCTCCCCTCCCAGCCCAGCCCCACCAACCCGTCTGGACAGGTTTTTTTTACCCCATTCGGGTCGAGGCAGCGTCGGGGCGAATTTTTTTGCCATCACTAGCCCACTCAATATCTATAGACTTGATTTGAAAATTTGAGGAAATGCGAAAGAAGCCGAATGCTTATAATAAAACAATACATCAAATAAATAAATAAAAACAGATTGCTTCGTCATCACTGCTTCAACATACCTTTTCTCCTACCTATTTCTGGGTGCATCGTCCTGGGGCCTATTTCTAGGCTCTCCATCTCCTAACCTATCAAAGACGATGAAGGACCTATTAGGTCTCCGTTCTCATTCATAAATGGGAGGAAAATTATCCTCCCAATTGATATTACATGTTCGCTTTTTATTTACCAACTTGCTAATTTTTGTTTAAAGTGTGTTCCTTTGCATTGTTTAGGTTGCTTACAAGGTTTTTCCCTAATGAGCACTTTTAGCACATTTCGAGTTTGAGCGTGTTCTTCATTTTCTTAGAGTACTCGCTTAGTTGAATATTTCATGTCACTCAAAAGTACACTGTACCCAAGTTTTAACATGATTAGGTCATACTTCATGCTAAATATCAGAAAGCATTAATATTTCATAAAACTAGATTTTAATTTTCTTTCTTTTTTAATCTCGACGACTATTATCTAATCGAACCTATCAAATATACTAGAGAGTTAAGATTTAGCAAGAGCACAACTTTCCATAACTAAATCAGTAAATAGGTTTGAAGAATTAAGTCATTGGTATTCGACTTGTTTAATTCTTGAACAGGAATTGGCGAGAAAATACAAAGAAAGTAATTTGGCATTCGTAAAATTTCCACCACCAAGGAAAGAAATTAATCACGACCTACGCACTTCAAAATTTTACTGAAATTCAATTGAAAATTTATAACCCAATAACATTTCCATAAGATATATCACATCTATTGCAGATTAATTCACTCATGAACAGTCAAAGCCTTAAATGCCATACCAAAGCATACACATGCAGAAAGAACTGTAAACTGATGCAAAATACGACAACCATTAACATATGCATCAATCAATCTACTCCACATCTAGCTTTTCGTTAGCCATAAGAACAGTGGGGAGCTATTTTCAACTGGATCCATCTATCTGCACCAGCCATCAACCATCACAATGTGCTGTAGGTTTCTGCAGTGTACGAACCTTCAAACAAGGTCTTCTAGCTCAAAACTTCGCTAGCTTGATTCTCTTCAACTCAACCCTGTCTTTTGAATCATTTTCTCCGGCGAACTGGCGATTTCGATCTTGACCTCCCCCTGAAATTGGGTACAATTAGTTCATGATGCCGTGAACATTCAACAGAGCGACAAATTTGTTTCACCTTACTAGCATAATGATATGTTGATAGACATGTCTCAAAGAACAAAAAATTTCCAAAAACACTAGCTAAATACCTGGTAATCTCAAGAGAAGAGTAGGGTGAATGCCTGCGCTGAGAGTGCTTGCTATGGGGAGACCGCGAAACTTGTCTAAAAGGAAAACAGTGAATACTAACCCAACGAGTTTAAAATATGAATTTATGTATATAATTTCTCAGCCTCGTACACGTCCAGGTTCTAAAAGAATCAGCTTTCTTGAATAAATAATTCTTCTAGCGTGGTACAACAATAATATATAGGCAAATGGTGTACACTGATAGTGACCACAAGTTTCTCTTATTTAAAATCACAAATAATCGCTCTATTAAGTGAAGCGGCTTTCTTGAGGGATAACCATCAATACCGCAAGATTCCCAAAAAAAAAAAAATTATTTTCAGACACTAGAAATTAAGTATAAGATTTTGAAATGAATTGATGATCTGAACTCAGAAGTCAGACTAACAACGAGGAGATAAGTTACAATCATGTTTTCACACTAAACATAATTTCTTCTGATGCCTACAGAAGAATGAACTTGGTTGACCATAATAACTTGCACTTATTGACAGCCAAGTAAGCTCTAGCTACCAACATTAAATCTAGATCATCCTTTGTGTTTCCTGCCCCAAAAGATATAAGACCTATCATACACTGGATCTATTGTTGTCAACCCAAGTTGCAATCACAATAATTCTCAAAAATTAACCCCCGTTGCAGGAGAATTCATGATGTCTAGCTTTTTGACAAGAAGCACTTTGGAGCGAACCAAGACAGAAGAGATTTGAATTACTGCATGAGCAAGTTTAGCAAATAAAATGCATGGTTCCATGAAATCCCAAAATATGGTTATTCCACATTATCTGTAATAATATCATTCATACAACTTATCCTCGTTAAAAGGAAAAGGTTGCTTTTCGAAGCAATAAGTTGCCCAAAGACATTGATTTTGATGCCTTTAGACCCTAAGCTATGCTAATCAAAAGTGCAGAATTGGAGGCAAGACTCAGTCATCACAATACAAAATTATTGACATGTAAAGAAAGGGTGGCAAATGTGTTCAAATGATCGTGCATTTCACAATGATTTAATGAATAAGCAGTTTCAAGCTTCACACAAAATCTCATTCTTGATTTTCTGTTACACAACCTTTAAGAGATCTTCACAAAAATCTCATTCTTCTCTTTGTTATACAACCCTCAACTGAGCATCAACATTGAAGCCTCGTGACTCCCAACCAAACCTCAAATGAGAAGCATAACACATTCTACAGTCACTAAAAAAAACCCAACCCCCCCACCCCCCAGAAGAAACAGACACAAGCGGAAGTCCAATTACATAAATTTCACCCACATAATTCTAGTAGGGATATTGCTGCCACTAGAAGATTGAAAATAGTAACTTTTTTTCCTCTACAAATTTCTGTCTCCAGTTTGTCATTGTCTGAATGTCAACAGTTTGTCATTGTCTGAATGTCAACATCAAAAGCAATATTCTGGACACAAAAGTTGACTATGTACTGATATAACGTATAAGCTTGGCAAGAAGAAAAAGGAAATTGGTCACCTGCCTCCAGAAGATGGTCCATGCTGTAGGATTCTCACGAGTTTTAAACCACACTTCTTTTCAAGGAAGGTTGCAAGCATCATACACATCACGTATAATATGGTTCATCATGCAATGTAACGAGAACGCAAAAAAATGTGGAACATGGCAATAATTGGTAATAAGCATACATATTTTCTAGTCTCACAAAAGCTGCAAGGCTCTACTTGAACATGTTCTCTCAAGATGTGGAAGGAAGACTGTCATTAAGACAAATTATGGGCCTGTTTGAGCCTTATTTTTTGTGTATAATGCATTTTGGAATAATAGATTGATGGAAAATGTGTATTTAAAAAAGATGTTTTGGGTTTGCATGTAATATTATTTTATTGAAGATTGTGCGGTTGAAAAGAAAAGAGAGAAAAATGTATTTTGGAAAAATTGTGGATCAAACAAGGGCTAGATTTTAAGCAATCCATATGATATTGTACAAGCAAAAACAGTCCCATTTTTTTTCAGGTGTTGGAGGTTGATATGTTCAAAATTGCCTGCATTGTAACAAATTGATCTATCCTTGTACAACTGCCAATAGAAGTCAAAATTGACCGTAAGAACAATAACAGCAGCAAAACGATGAATTCCTTGTCATCAACAGATGAAATTGTGCCCGGAAGCTTAAAAGGAATTAAAAAACAACTTCAGCGGAGGATTTCAAAAGGAGTCACAGGTTGTTAAAAGAAACCAGGACTCGTGCATGGAATTTGGAGCCCCAAATTAATAAATAAATAATCTGATTCCAGAAGAAGACAAACATCCTACTATACAGATACGTAAGAGCACGATTACCAATGTTACCAGCAGATAATGTAAAGTTTGTTAATACCTGAAGAATAATAAAGTCATAATACGGCTAAGCATCGACATGGTTCCATAGACTTTTTCAAGGATTCCAATCTGGAGAATAGATAGCTTTGGATATCTAATGTACTATCATGTAAATAATCAACTAAACTCCTAATGATACTATGATACCCAGAATCCTAATAATATCAGATAATTTCATTCTTTTAACTAGTTAAGGAAGAGTTAATCAGGTCACAGGGACAATTACTTTTATCCCAAAATTAGAAAATAATAAATAAATAAATAAACCAGAGAAGAAGAAGGGAGGAAGCAACTATCAAGCAACATGAATAGTTGTTTAAAAAATGAGAACGTCTTATTCTAATTTAACTTGCTAAAAAAATCATGATTTGGTCTTATTTATTTTTACCTCTTTTTTAGAAGTCTACAAAAATACTGTAAAAGAACAAGATATGAATAAAAAAAATAAAAAGTAAACGGAAATGAATAATAGAGGCTTTCAGGGCAGAGTAGTACCTTTTTCTTGACCTAACAGGTGATGGTGATTTACGTTTTCTCGATTGGTGCGTTATCCTGCTTTTCACAAACAAAATATCATAAGCAACTAGATTAAAGGTTATAAACAAAAAGAACAGAAAGTAACCTGATAGCAACACACCTTTTAGAATCATCCAAGGAGTCATCACTTGAACTATTAGCATGACTAACCACTGAATTGTCCTTACTCTCTCTACCCCTACCATCAACAGAAGATGAACGGCGCTGCTTGTGTCTGCTAGATTCACTTCCATTTTTATGCCTAGATCTTTCCCTTAATTCATCCTTCGTCCTCTCTCTTCTTTCATTATCTTCTTTACCAATACTTCTTTTGTCTCTATCTGTTTGCTGTCTAACCTCCTTGACATCAGAAGGTGAGCGTCTTTTCCTAGATTCAGAATCCTTCACTTTTTCCCCAGACCTTCCTAATCCCTTGACATTATCTTTTGAGCCATTACGATCCTCTGTCCTTTTATTTCTTGCATGCCTTTCTTCATGCCTTCTATGGTCTTCATCTCCCTTCTTATCCATTCTTTCCTTAACACTTTCTACTACTCTATCATTGTCTTTCACTGTATGGTTCTTTCTATTATCGTTTCTATCATTCTTATCTGACCTATGCCTCATATGTCGGCTTGGTGAATCATCCCTAGTTGACTTTCTGGCATCTGATATTCTATCTTGTCTTTCAACTGTCTCAACAGCCTTTTCAATTACAGTCTCCTTGGACTTGGAAGTAGCATAGACATGTCGCATCTCATCTTCTGCAACTCCATACTCTGTCTCAGAGGAGCGTTGATTATCACTGCATGCCAACTCTGTAGCTGCCCTATCATCATTCAACTCTGGACTTGCAGCACCAAGATTTGCATCCACAGTGCTTGCCTTTGTTTTGCCAGTACCGTCAGTCTCTGCATTGGCAAGAATATTACCGCGTTCAACAGCTTCTTCCTTCGAACCACCATGCTGAACAGCAGGCGTTCCTATCAAAAGCTTGCTTGAAATTGATTGCTCATGTGAAGAGTTTTCTCTTGACTCCAGCTTACCAGAACTCTGGATCTCTTCATCTGAGGCATAACTAGCAAGACCAAGTACATCGCCAGCAGCAGCAGACTTTTCACTAGCATCCTCAGACAGAGCTCCCTTCGTCTTAGTCGGAATCAAAACCTTCGCAGAAGCTTTGGTTGTTGAACTGGCTGGTGTAGATGGTAACACTTTGTGATTTGACAAGTCAGTGTTTTGGTCAACTATGAAAAGACATGATAAGTTACAATCAACACAACACACTAAAAGAAGAGGAAGCAGATGAAATTCGGAAGAAAAGGAAAAAGTTCACAGGGCAATCACCTTCAACTGTGAAACCATCTTCATTCAGAACTTTGTTTGCAATTTCATCAAAAAGTTCATCAGTAACCTGCCACAGAACTTATAGTCAAAAAATCTGCACAAGTTTATTGTGTAGTTCATTAGTATCTGAACAGAAGCGACCTTCAAAAGCACTTCGGTTAGAACACGCTTTATTTCCTGGTTAATAGCTGCAGATCTAGCAGCCTCCACCTCAACCTACATATATAAATGTGTCAATTCTGCTCACAATCCTAAAAATTGACCAGACAATAAAAAAGAAAAAAGAAAAGGCAGAGAGAATATGACATTCACATAACTATGTCATCAAAGACAAAGAAAATGCAATTCAAAGCATATTGAAAATTAGAGATACTAGTTGACAACAAATGGACATAGGACAGAAATTCAGAGATTCCAAAATTATCCATTCAAAGAGCGTGGTAAAAAGTTCAGACAAGGTCATGTACACAAATGAAACTTATTTCAATCACGTGGTACAAAGTGGAAGGGTGGACAATAATTAGAAATATTGGTGGCCTGGTATCAAACATGATTTTTTTTTTTTTCTCCTTACATTTGTGTCAAGATATCGTTTGACGAATAAGGTAAGACAAAGGGAGAGATAGCTACAGAAAATATGCAAAATCATGCTTTGGGAAAGTGAATAATATCATATGCAAAATAATGCTTTGGGAAAGTGGATAATATCTCCTTCCCTCTAGCTAATAAAAAAGGAGAGAGAGAACATGACAACCTCATCCTCATCCTCGTCTTCAGTTAATCTTGAAGAATCAATGCTTTTGCTGTCTGCTTGATCTCCCTTCCTAGAAGATTTATCACCACTTTCTTCTTCCATGAATTGGGAATCCTCTTTAGGGAACTCTGGGACATAACTCGGGATAGAAGCTTTGCTCTTAATTATTTCCTCCCTAAGCCAATTAGGAACCGAAGCCTGTAATTTAACAGAATCATTTACAGATGACTTGTGTTATTTTCAAAACATTGAAGCAGACAAATATAACCGAATTTACCTTTCTAGGCCGCTCAGAAACACTGGAAATGCCAAATGCATCCCCATTAAAAGCTACTGTAGGATGAAGGGCAGACCCAGTGCCAACACCAAAAGATGCACCTATGACAGGGCCTGTTGGCTGGAAACTTGCTCCAGTTGGAAAAATTGGTGTAGAATGTCCAGATGCTGGAGAAGGCACAACCATTGAATGATCAACCTGTGAAGTATGACATGAGTCAAATGACAAGTAGCACATCTTAACAAGGTTTCACTACTACAATTGATCAATCATATTTACATCCAAAACCTGTGATCCTGATGGGATCGTTGGTGGCTGTGAAGGATAAACACCCTCTGAAGCAGCAGGAGCCCAAGCGTAGTTTGAAGGTATAGCCGCAACAGGATCCACAGCTCTTGCAGGACCTCCAGAAAAATGAGCATGGGGTTGCAAATGTGGGTCCTGATTACAATTAAAATTAGGTGCAAAATTTAAAGGCCGTTCACTTAAATCAGTTGCAGACTCTGCCTGCTGGCCACCAAGTGAATAATGAGGTCCCTCCATCCATCCGGACCTACCAACTGACGGTGGCAGTGGTTGAACATACATCTGTGAAACTGAGGCAACCGGAGGCAGCGTTGAAGACCTATTGAACTCTCCATTTATATTGCCAACCTCTTTACCTGCAATAAAAACAAAAATCAGAAAGCAAAAATATTTGGTAATCCAAGATTCCTTTTTTATTTTCTTTTCACTTACAATTCTGTATTAGAATCGGTTCCGTTTATCTAAACTATAAGGAGCATATTTCCAGATTATGTGATACTTGATAACCACATTTATGACACTAATTGGTAGCATTGTCAGTTCAGACTCATGAATCTCCCATTATCTTAAAGAAGAGGGTGCCAAGATACAAAATTCTACTATACATTTAGTGTTATCTAAACTTCAAAGATATATTGTAGTGGCATAGTGCATAACATGGGTACTTTCCATAGTTATTTGGTACATAAATGTTCTTGATAGCTTTATCCTCAAAAAGTAATTACCACTCAACTATACATTTAGTGTTATCTAAACTTCAAAGATATATTGTAGTGGCATAGCGCGTAACATGGGTACTTTCCATAGTTATTTGGTACATAAATGTTCTTGATAGCTTTATCCTTAAAAAGTAATTACCACTCAACTATCCATCTTTCTTAAACGTCTGAACAACAATTTATCTAGTCACAAAGATAAGGAAAGCAAAGAAAAGAAAATTAACGAATCAGAGCTAGCCATTTGCAATATGACATCCTTGAAGTCTAAAACTAATATAAAAATCTTGAAGCAATGAAACTTAAACAACAGCACCTGTCTCAAAGCATTTTAAAAAACATGAGAAAACTCAACTACAAAAGCAAACTGAAGGCAACCTATGATACTTCAAGGAATTAAAGGCCCATTGTATGAATATAATGAATGTGAACTTAAAATAGCTCACTGGAATATGAATCAGAAGAAGGAAAGAGCACCATTGAAGACAAAAAGTTGGTATAATCATATAACATGGGAACTATTTCTTGAGCACAAGATTTGCGTGCAGAATCAATATGTTATTTAAGTTTTTACCTGCAATAGAAGAATAACTAGAAGGTACCTCCTGCTGACGGACTAATGAGCTTATAGGTGATTTTTCTTGCAGCGAGAATGGTGCAGTATCACCAGCCAAGTTTCCATCTCTAGCTGTATAGGGTGGTAAATGCACATCCATGGCATACGATGATTGTCCTGAGCTGATGAATGGAGGCTCCTGTGACTGACCTAGAGGAGTTCTATATGGAGGTGCAGTTCCAACTGGATAATGCTGATAGCTTGATATAGTCGCTAAAGGCTGCTGCACATCCATAAATTGAGTATCAACAGATTGAGAGTATTCATCATGAAAATTATTCTGCTCCTCTAGCCTTCCTGCTGGAGTAACCTGAGACTGAGGAAGCTGATGTTCAGTTGCAGCTTTCGCAGCTGCCCATGCTCTAGCTTTTGTGGCCCAGTCATCTTCATTGTTATTCACTACCGTTCCAGAAACAATGTAAATTCAGCATAAACTTATAAGGAAAGATACTATTAGATGTAAATTCATGCTAAAATGAAATTCATGCAACACCATTCCCAAAATAATTATTTTGAAAAGTAAAAAATAAAAAATCAAGTGGCCCAAGAACCAAGGATCAACATGAGATTCTGCAACCAAGATTAGAATCTAAACATCAAGTTTAGGGAGAATGTGAGAGATGCTTCTTAGGTACAAAATAGGAACAGTTATGCAGTGTCCCACAATCCTAGATATGTCAAACATTCATATCACTCTCAGCAGCATTAAGTGCTATATCTAACCTGACAATAAATAACAATTACTTAGAAACTTGTCTTAAAAGTAAACAATTTAGAAACATTTCTCAAGAGAAATGAACTTTTCAATGATACATATTATTCAGCCTAGTCTACATCTAATACTTAGCATGGTCTTTGGACTTTGAGCGAACCAAAGAAAGCCACACCTAGTGTTCCAAAGTATGACTGAGCAATATTATGACCTATCTTTCTTTCAGAGGGGGGGAATTGTTTATGGGTCCCATTGCGCAAACGGTTCAAATTCAATTTTTTTTCTTTTCGAGTGGTTACTTAAGGAAGTTGCAACTTATTAGATAAAGTTTTCAAATAAATATTGTGAATGCAAATTGTATTGTCTGCTGCTAAATCATATTTTGAGAGCATTTGCATGGACTATCCATTCTACTGACAAACAGAAAACCGCGAAAAGGGAAACAATCCGATAAATAAAAATGATTTATTCAATGTACATCTGTTTACTGCTCGGGTTTGCTCTCCCTTTCCAATAATGCAACTTAAGATCAACATAGTAGATTCTTCCAAGATTTTTTTCCTTTTCCCAACCCTTCGAAGTGTGGCTAGGGATGAGCAAAAAACAGTCAGGTCCAGTTTTCTTCAGATCCAGACCCAACCAGTTTCAACCGGGAATTTTACCTATGGAACCTAGGTAAGGCAGGAGCCAAATTGCACCAGAACTGATGCAGGATGCAACAGTAGAATTATAGAATAGAAGGGGAAGGGAAGAGAAGAGAAGAGAAGAAGAGGGAGAGAATAAAGAGAAATTTAGGGGAACAATATCAATTTTCAAAAGTTGTCCCATTACATTGCATAGGCCCCCTTTATATAGGGTTTAAACCAATCCTAATCGAAGTAGGAAAATACTATAAAATAAATCCCTAATTATGTTTTCTAAATAAACTTTAAAATTGGAAACTGAATATACTATTATCTATTCTAATACTCCATCAAGAACTCTCCGGTTCCTGATCAGTTCAGTCCAGTCTAGTCCGATCTAGTATAAGTCCTATTACCAATGGCACTGAAGTATGTTTATATTTTTTCCCAAGTAGTAATGTTGCAGCGTTCTGTTTCCTCAAAAAGGGAAAAGAACAGAACCATCAAGCTCAAATTGGCAGAAATCCACATATTTGTCTCAAATATCAAGGACCCAAACCATCAAAGTGATGACAAAAAATCATTGAAAGAAATAACAGAAAAGAAAAGAAATTAAACTAATGAAAACATCTTCTAATAAAATAAATATCAAATATCAAATTAAGAGAAAAAAAAAAACACCCTCTCTTCTTCTTAATTAATTTCTGTGAGAACCCACATAAAAAATGCATGCTCCAAATATTTCAAAAAATAAATAAAAACAGGAAATTATGATTGTTTTTGGAACCTTGAAGTGAATTACCTAGACAAGGGTAATATACTCATCTTCAATAGCGAATGAAATCACCAGAGATTTCTCAGGCAATAAAATATACTATATATGCGATTTTGGGTATTTACCTAGTAATTGTAAACTGAGAAGAAAAAAAATGTGGAAGACAAAATTGGAACTTCAAGTACTAGGATTGGATCTCAGATTTCTTCATTTGCAATTACTGTGGTTGCCTCTCACCTCCCAATTTTGGGAAAGAATTAGGGTTGACTCAATAAATGGTCGGCTATTCAAGGATAACAATAGATGGTGGTGGCTGCTGTTTGAGAGTTGAGAGTTGAGAGGTGAGGATGAGAGACTGCATGCAGGAAGTGTTGATGAAAACTTCAGTAGGATCCTCTTTATTTATTTTTATTGCTTTAATAAAGTTTGGTGGATCCAGTTCTTTTATCCGCTCTAATATAAAACCATCAGAACCAAACAGTCCAGTTTTTGGTAACAATAAACAGATTGAATTTTCTCTTGACCAAAGCACTCAGTTCCTGTACAGGTCAACCAGTACTGCGAATTTTGCCCACCCATTTCTGTCCGGTTTTCATAGTCATATAATCTTAGCCCCTGTTTGACACCCANAGTTTTTGGTAACAATAAACAGATTGAATTTTCTCTTGACCAAAGCACTCAGTTCCTGTACAGGTCAACCAGTACTGCGAATTTTGCCCACCCATTTCTGTCCGGTTTTCATAGTCATATAATCTTAGCCCCTGTTTGACACCCATTTTGGGAGAAAAATTGGTTTTTGAATTGTGATTGATAGAAGAATGTGTGGTTAAAAAGTAAGGAAAATTTTTGGGTTTATGTGTAATATTATTTTATTAATAGAATGTGTGATTGAAATGAAGAATGAGAATGAGAATTGAAAAAAAAATGGGTGTCAAACATAGGCTTAGTTTTAAATTGCCAACTATAATTTTACATGAAATGAGTAAATAAGAATCCACGAACAAAATGCAGTGTTGGTTGTCTAATAGAAAGCAAAAGCCAATGATTAAGTAAATTAGTGAGCTATCTTCTGACCTTGGTAATCCCAATTCTGGTGATGACCCCAGCTTGCGTTCTCCCAATTCTACATTAAACATGCATTAGTAAACAAACCAGAAATCTCAACCACAATATTCCTATGTTTAAAAAAAATAAAAAAAATAAATATATATATATATATATTGGTAATGTTGGTAATATAGAAGGAAAAACGAGAGAAAAATAGGTAAAAGAAAGGCAAATGTATAAAAATCAGTCCACTTTTGGCATCTCTATTCGAAAGAAATGGTAAAACGCCTTTGTATAAACAAGCAAAACAAATATTTTTGTCCTCATCCCCGCCTCCCAGCAAAGATAACCAATAATTAAAACTTTTCTTGTTCCTATGCCAAGCCTAAGAAAATTTGAGTATTTTTTATAGCTGGAGGTATAGGATCAGCAACCAAAAGAAAAGAAACAAACTAAAGCCAAGAGCGTCAATGAGTATAATTAACCAATGAAGTATTGTTCTTTATCTCAGTGAATAACTGAATTCTTTGAATCATAATTCCACAAATGTGTAAAACGTCACAATTTGCTACAACGCTGAAATTAAAATACTTGCCAATAAACCAAACTATCTTTCAAGACAGGAAAGTTTTTACTCCAATCAAAGAATTAACAAATACCTGAGAGTAGGAATGCGGAACATGAGGAAGCCTAGGTGGGAGAGGCTGCGCAGGATAAGGCGGAAGCTGGTGCGCAGGATAATATTGAGGGTAATAACTATGGTCGGAGGAGTGAACCGGAGGCGGGGGCGGGGGCGGAGGCCACTGTGGTGGAGGAGAGGGCGAGTGTTGGAGTTGCGGTTGGTAATGGAATTGGGGAGCAGAGTAGGAGGACCAAGACTGGTTGGGTGGAGGTGGTGGTCTTTGGTAGGGATCCGCCGTAGACGGCGGCGGATGAGGTGGCAGTGGCCTTATGTAGGGGCGGGGCTGCTGGTAGTCCATGGGTTTAGGGTTTATTTGTGGTTAATTACAATTATTTTCTGCGTGCAGGCGTATATGCATCTGTGTGTTAAGAGGACAGAGAAATGGAATGACGATGGTGGAATCGGATGGGGATTTTTCAGAAAACGGGTTTGCAAGATTAGGTCCGAGTCCGAACATATACCACGTAATATGTGACTTATCGTATCTAAACACTCATTATTACACAAACATAATTTTCTATAAAAAAAAATTAACTGTAAACCAAATATGCAACTTTTTGAAGTATGAAGTATCATTTATTGTAACGTTTCAACAACTATTATTAAAATTTATTAAAAAATTTATCTTAATCTACGTCAAATAGGACTATTTGATATACTATTGCTTTTAATTTGATAACAAACGAAGTCATTGCCTTGTTGGATACATTTTTAGGTTTGGATTTGGATTATAAGTAAAAGCTCTTAACATAAAAAGGAAAATACCATATGGAAGGGAAAAGAAAAATAAAACTTCAACACCTCAAGGCATTGGAAGCATTAGGGAGATTTGGATAGTAATAAAATAATATTGAAATAAAAAAAAAAATTAAAATTTTATTTATAATACAATCTAATTAGGAAAATGTAACAAAAATTATATTTTCAATTATACTAATTACATTTTTGTTTAATATGCGTAAATAGAAACGAGTCTATATTTGTGAGACGAAAGGAGTATCAAGAAAAGATTCAATTTTTTGCAAGAAAATTAAGCAAAGATTGAGTCGAGGAGAAAAACTAAGAAGAGGGTTGTTCGAAAATATTAATTCAATAAATAATTTCTGAAACTTATAACGTACTTTTTCGAACCTTACAATACAGATCAAAAAGACATCCTTGAGAACATTAGGTATGATCTGTCAAAAATTTACACATTGGAGCAATTGGCTCTCATTAATGATGTAAAGAATACAGGACAGAAACTATGATATCATGAAACTGAACAGACTACAAAATCTGTATGCAACCAGTATTTCTCGAGTCAGAAAGTTAAGGTGGCCATTGCAATTCTTCTTCTTTGTTCAGAAAAATTCAATTCCCGTTAGTTGATAGTGGCATGATGATCCAACTGTCAGAACTAAAGTTTCCTTGAACCTCAATGTTGCCTTGGATATCACTATAGCATGAAATAAGCAGTGGTTCGTTGAAGTAACATCATGTGGCTCTGGTATCATGCAACAGCATCAGCCTGTCGTCTGGTCAATCGTGCATACAAGCCATCCTTGTGAAGAAGCTGAGTATGGTTGCCCATCTGAACAATTGAAGAGCAGTTAGGAGTTAAGAGTGGCAAAACAAGATAAATTAAGGAGAGCAAAGAAAAACAGGATTGAGATTGTATCAAGGGTCCGTTGGCAAATGATTTTGGAAAATCAAAAACTGTTTTTGAGCCTAAGCTGCTTTTAGACCTGTTAAAATAATTTTCTAAAAATGCTTTATCTAATTAGAAAAGCTTTTAGAGGAAGCTGGCCAAGGAGGCTTCCTCCAAAAACTCTTCTACAAAAAGCAGAAGTAGAAGACTGGCCAAAAATGTCATACTAGCCAAGGAGGCTTCCTCCAGAAACTCTTCTACAAAAGCAGAAGTAGAAGGCCGGCCGAATATGTCATAATAGTCGAAATCCAAAAGCCACCATATGTCTGAACTTGCATCTTCCAAACTTAAGTTCTTGTGTAGTTGTTAAAACAACTTGGGCAATGACTGATGGCAAATGAATAAAATCATTATAGACCATAACATCCATGAATGCGTTGACTTTCTTAGATTCTCTAAAGCCCAATTATAATGTTCACTTTTATTGACTGAGGATCGCCCTAGTTTTTGGGGAAATTTTCTTATTATAAGTGGGATTCATACTCTGCAATAGGTAACGCCAAAGAAACCCAAGAGGGGTGTTTAAAGATTTCTCAATTTTCCGTGAAAACTTGCAATGGTGACTAGACTTAGCTCTCACATTGAGCATGAACACTATGAATCTATATATTAGCTAGTGTGAATTTCTGCTCTCTGTTTTGTTCATACTTTATTATGTTTGAGATTAGGATTAATCCATAACATACAAAAGAAAGGGGGAGTATACTGTGCAATATTAGCAGCACTTGCATTTTCAAAGTGAAGCTCAAGATAATGATTAATATAGCTTTGTGTATGAAAACATGTTAAATGGAAAACTAGCATCCAAGTTAGATAGGTCTGACAACGCAAGAGCATGTACCTCGACAATTTTACCACCCTCCATCACTACTATTCTGTCAGCAGCTTGAATTGTGGAAAGCCTGTCAAAAGTGGTTATCAGTACCTCGTTTGCCGTTAGGTCGGAACTCTGCAAGGGACCTTACCTGTGTGCAATTACGATGACAGATCTCTTGATTTCTAGGTCACTACGCAATGCTCGAAGAACGCCCTATTTACACCGCAAAAGTAATAAGGAAGAATATAATTATGAATCGGTTTTCACGAGTATATCCAGTTGCTCTACCTTGATGTTGTGTTCGCTTTCCGCATCTAGAGCACTCGTAGCTTCATCAAGGATTAAAAGGCTTGGGTCTCTAAGAAGCGCCCGGGCAATAGCAATTCGCTGCTTTTGTCCTCCACTGAGCAAATCATCATCAACAAGTGTTTGGTAGCCATTGGGCAGAGACAAGATGAATTCATGGGCAAAGGCCTGCTTGGCAGCCCATTCCACATCCTGCTGACTAACGTTTCGGGAGCATCCATATCTTATGTTCGAACCGACATCCATGCGGAAGAGTCGGGGTTCCTACGGAACGAACTTCAATGAGGGACATTTTTGAAGTTTGAATGAAGTTATTCAGAAAGAAAATAATAGTGGATACCTGTCCCACATATCCAATTCTTTCTCTAAACCACTCAATATCCAGTTCTTTGAGTAGGTAGCCATCAATCAGTATCTACACTCAGGACAAACAATATTAAACTTGCAACCAATGCGAAATAACAGTCAGTCGTGAAAGTAAAAAGGTGAATTTCTAAAATTCTACACAGTTAATTCCAAATTTTTTTCTTTTCACTCCACAATTAAGTATATCATGCACAAGTGTAGAAGAGGTTAAATGGTTTACCTCGCCATTTGTGGGCTCGTAAAGGCGGAGCAGAAGATTTACTACAGTGCTCTTCCCACTCCCACTAAGGCCAACCTGGAAAAAGCAATAACAATATTCATTTCTCAACATGTCCATGTAGAATTTTTGGTTGTATACTGCTTAGATTCACCATGAAATATGACTCAAGGGGGAAGCATCCAGAAGGCTGTAATGTTTATCTAAGTTTTTATGTAATGCATGTTACCTATACCTTTGCATTTTCAGATTACTACCCCTTCGAGACTCTACTTACTGTTATATAATATTTCCTAGCTGATATATTTTTATGGTTTGCATGTGTATACCTATTTCCAACCATTTGATAATATCCACAAAGATAATCCAGAAAGGATGGAAATGTTAGAGCACTACTGATATATTCACAACTTAAAAACAAAGTGTACACTTACTATGGCAACTACTTCCCCAGGACAGACTACAAAGTTGAAATGTTGTAATATGGGTACCTGTTCAGGTGCCAAGAAAATAGATATTTTAATTGCTGTACCAGAAAGTCGATTTGAATTCAAGTTACACAGAACGATCATATGAACAACTCATTGCGAAAAAAGGATAACAATATTTGTGTTTATGTCATAGTTCAAATGCAAAAATTTAGGTGTTGATATCTTCATGACTTGCTCACTGCAGAATGATTTAATGCCTCGTGTCCATAATTTATACAGCAACTCCACATTCAACAACAGGTAAGTCAAAATGCATTAATATAACGGTGCCTGTAACTAATAGACAGACTATAGTTGCCTCTCACAATTTAGAAGAAACGTGCAAGTAACTGAATAAGTACAAATTTTGTAATACATATAAATGAAAGAAATGCATAAGAGTTACCAACTGTAGTGTGTGAAAGTGTGGACTAGTACACTAAAGGAAAGGTATCAAGGTGGTAAGAAGAAGCATGTTTATTAGTACTTTCAGATTTAAATAATTGCCAACTGTAATATTTGAACTTGTACATTAGAAAATATTCTGAGGAACCTCACCTCAGTTCTTGTAGGATAGTGAAAGCTTACATCCCGAAATTCAATTTGCCCCATCAATCTTTGCAACTTTGATCCTACAGTATGTTAAAATATTCTTAACTGTCACAATGCTACCAAAATTTAAAAATGCAACTTTATGAATTCTTCAGCACACTAGTGAAGAAGAAGATTTAGTGCCCGCTTGGCAAGGTTTTTGAAGAATCAAAAGCTGCCTCTGAGAATAGGAACTGTTTGGATCGGTTTGAATAATTTTTCTGGAAGTGTTTTGTCCGGTATACATGATCATCAATTATTATTTAGATCAATTATTTAATTTATAATTGTATTATCATCATCAAACCTGTGGAGTCCAAACTAAGAGAAAGGGCCAAACTGCTGTTAAACACGAAATGCCAGATAATGATAAATTCATTTTCTTGATTTCCGGGAAGTTTTGTCCATCATTTTCTCTACATCCCTTCACACTAATGCAATAAGCAATGTCAATATCAACACTAACATTAACATTAACACAGATCATTATCCAAATCGTATGAGCAATTATCAATTCAACAATAAATGACAAAAAATTTAAAGCAACCAAGAGGCAGTACTGTTGAATGTGCGCAGGATATCCATGGATCAAAGATGAAAATTATCTACCAAATATGACAATAAAATTTGGGAACTTTAATTAACCTAAGCACATATAAATAAGATTCGCGTGAGAAATTTGAGAAGCAAGCATGCCTTTTGCGGTAAACTGATTGCTAGGTGAAAGATCCATCAACTGAAAAACTTTTTCACTGGCTCCAACAGACTGCATCAATGATGACAAATTATCACCAACCCACCAGGTTGAATAGATTAGCCATTCACTGTATAAAATGAACTTTGTAAGTTGCTCTGCAGTTATATTGCCAGCCAGAATAGACATTCCTCCCATCAGCACGGCAATAACCTATAGATTTTACATGAGCGTGAAGTCAATGTTAATTTTTAGATAGTCAAATAAAGAATCTGCTTCAGACGTTCTACGTGAATGATATTATCATATATATAGAATGAAGTTGCAAGAGAGTAAATGTCTCTGGCGGGAATTCCCTTGTTCTCTCACTCTTCACCTTCTTGTGCTTCCTACTCAAACGAATTAGAAGGTGACCTTTCGAGTAGGTTGCACAATATCCAACAATGTATAAGATGTTTAGGTGAGCCAGGAAGTGATGAGAAAAGAAAGAAACAAGCGATGACTAAACTAGTGAAATAACTTTACCTGTGTTGAGTGATAGAGTGTGTTGAAGCTGAAGTTCCAAACTCCGTATGCAGCACTTTGTCTTAAGCTTATGCCAGCTAATTTCTCCAACCATTCTCGATATCTACCACCAAAAAAACGGGTTACATGTATTTTGAGATAATTGTAACTTCAGCCGATAGTAATATCAAATATAGGACTGGAAAATAAAAATGCAGAATTGTGGAATGAATTTTTACCTTCCAAGTTCTTGTTGCTCTGTTCCATAAACTCGTACGGTTCTCATCAAAGAGAATGTCTCCTGTGCAACCTACAGAATAAGAAAGGAAAAGTGATAATAGGAAAAAATAGGAAATGAGGTGTATCTGAAATACTCAAAAATATAGTTTTCAGTTTTACTTCATTAGCAGAAGCAGTGATTTCTTGAATCAATTTAGCAGATTGCTTTTGATACCTATATAAGATAAGAAGTGCATATAATTAAATATAATTAACAGAAAATAAAGACAAATCAGATCATATGGCACATAATTACAGTTGCATTATGATATAAGAACTCGAGTAATCTACACTAAAGACTTGAGCTTGGTTCTCTGTATGTATGCATTATAGGGGTTACGGGTGGAGGGCTTACTATCCAACTGACAATGGAAATGAAGAACCTAGTCTAATCTAGTTCCTAGCATCATCTTCAATTTCATTTATTATCTCATGCTACGACATCCTAATCTCATAAAATTGAATCCACGCATAAATGATAAAATCTCCATGTAAACAGGGCTTATTCTGAAAATCAAATTCTCCAAGTGACTGTAATTTACAAGTTCACTGATTTTCCATCACTTCAAATAAGGCAAACTGAAGTTTGGAGAGTACAATCTTATCAGTATATAAAATAGGAACATGAAGAATCGTACCGGCCATATATAACCATGATGGTTGAGAGAGTGACACAAGTGGCCAATATACACAGTCCAAGTGGACGTGACAAAATCAACAAGTACACCAAAGCACCCGTTCCCTATAGGAGACAGTAATAAGATTCTAAACTTGAAGAGAACTGGAGAACATGCTTGAAATTTACTTAGACAACCAACCTGAAGAACATTACGAAATATCAGGTTTAAGTCATTTCCTATCACACGAGACACTTGTTGACAGTCTGACCCAAGCCTACTAGTCAAACCACCAACTGTTTCAGAGTCGAAAAAGGATATATCCTACAGAGCAAGTAGCTAAAAATAATTATTCACAGTGAGAAATAAATCATGCTTTGTGTTATGAAGACTGATATCAGAAACCATGTCGAGTCCGCAATATTTTATAGCATATTATTTCAGGAACCTGAAGAAGAAGTGTTGAGTATAATTGTTCCCTCATTCGCTTGACCTGAACATTAAAATTGAAATTTGGGTTAACTATCAACATCGAAACTTAATAGAACCCAAAAAGAGAAACTATATCAGCAATATTTTCTTTTGCATTCTGTCAGTTGGGAGCCAGAAAATTTATCTTGTCAAAGATGTGACAATAATTAACAATGCCAACATAGGATAAATGAACCTACTCACTTCACAGTAATCAAGTGGTCAGCAATTAACAATTTTCCAGGCACCGCAGCTTGTTTTAGTAACTTATGCAATACTTATATGAGGAAATTACCAATTGATGGACTCTATAGTTATCCATTCAAGTGATTTATCAGGAAATGTTTGGAACAGAGAACTTACAATTAATAAGTAATAAAACGTTGGAATAAGCTGAATCGAACAGATACCTTGACTATTTTCTCTATTTTTTTTCATATGGAGAAGTAAATTTTGCTTTTTACCAACCCCTGTGAAACTCCAAATACAGGCTCTTTGCTTGTACAAAGGCAAATTATGAGAAGAGTTAGTATGTCCACTCACCAGGATCATATTTGCAATTCCAAACAATGCACCTCGTACGCCACTGTGAATTTCAATGGAAAAAGGATAGCAGTTCATTGACTTGACGAGGTTATGTTGCAATATTGAAAATTAAATTACATTAAAATATAAATAGATAGAAAGCTAAGTGTGCAAAACATCCACGTAATGAGACTAGATGGTCTATAAGCTGGCCTTCCCTAAGTGTGCACATTAAAATAGGAAGGGAACTTTGACCATACAAGATTTTAACCTGCATATTCCCGCAGTGATACACAGCAGAACCAAAAGGCGCACATTCTGGTGGAAAACTGCAATCTTACTGCTTTGTGCAGCAAAAATTGATGCAGTGAGATAGTGTGGAATGGAGATTTCAGAAAGCTGAGCCACAAGAAAAAATTTCAGCACTAAAGGCATAAAAGATAGCCAAGAGAGTTAATCTAAAGAAAGTGCGAAATAAGCCTAACTCGACTCATTTTAATGAGCAGCACAGCGAAACAAAGCAAGCTCAAATACATCAAAATCAGAACAAAAAAATAAGCTTCACATCAGATGATTAAAGTAATTGATATAATCATTCTATCATAAAGTCTTAATTTTTAGCTGACACCAGATGGAATTAAATCGCATTTCTTTACACATGAGAAGAAGAAAGCAATTGAAAGGGCTAAAAACTACAGGATTAAACTTACAGCAGTGAGAATGAGGGCAGCAAATGCAGTAAAGATAACCCATCGATCTTGAGCTATCAATTCCCACATCTTTTTCAGCGCCCTCAAAACAGTCACAGGTTTCGCCACCAACACACCATCAACGCCCTCATTCGACAGCCTCCACCACTCCCCACCAGGCAATATATCCCGTATAAACTCAACCCATTTCTTCAACCATCCTTCCTCATATCCTTTCAAGGAACCATCTTCCTCTTCATTTACAGGGTACCCATTAACTGAAACCGATTGTATTGAAGAAGGGTGATGAAATCTTCTATTCGAATTGAATTGCAGTCGGGAGTTTTTGTGAGGAAAAAGCAGAATTCTATAATGGGATTTTAATCGGATTTTTGTTTGTTGAATTGGAAATGTTAGGGGATGGAGATTACACAAGGTGGACAACATTTAGGAATTTGAACGAGAAATTGTAATAACTGGAGAAAGTAAAGATCGTATATAGTGTTTTCTTTCTATATTTTTCTGGTCGAGGAATGGGCGAGTTGTCACCACTCATTTGACGAAGAGTCGGGGGAGGAAGGAGTTGGTAATGGAGCTAAAGTCCAAGCACGTTCAAAATTAGTTGCTTATTTGAAACGTAATATTTTGGCGTGGGCATGCTTCCAACCCAAATCAATTCAATTCAAACGTTGAAATCGAAAAAGAAAAAAAATTTGTCTATCTATTTTGGGGTAAAAAATTTATATATATATTTTTGCTAGCGTAATGCAATCAATAATATTTATAATAAAAATGATAATTGATTGATTTTTTCAAAATTATCTTATATATATGATAGTTACTAACAAATAATTACACCAAAAATGAAAAGCAATGGTACAATCTAAATTTGTAATTTACAACAAACACTTCTCCTTACTTTCTTTTTTTTTTTCGAAATTTGAAGTTTTGGTAGAAAAAGTGTAGACGGTAAATAAATTATTTGAAAAGGAATTATATTTTTATTTTTATTTTAATTATTTTATTTTTTAAGTTTAAAAAAGATGAATTTTAAAATTAAAAAATGTATTAGCAGGCTGGATTAGTTGATTGGCGGATTAGTTGTTTAAACCAAAACAATCCAACTTGACTCAGTTTGGTTCGGTCGGTTTGATTGGTTTTTCGATTTTTTTACCCACCCCTAGTAATATTTAGCCTCCGATTGACTGCATCTTTTTGTGTAGAATGAGTTTTAGAATCGCAAATTTATGAAATATGTGTATTTAAAAAGTAGAAATGTGTGATTGAAAATGAGTATGAGANACAGTATAGCAAAAGATGCTCTATTTTGCTTTTATTGTTATCTTTTCAAACCAAATAATGAAGAACATGGTGGTGGTGATTCTTTTGTTGATGGAGGGTTCTCAAATTGGAAAAAAAAAAAAAAAAAAAAAAAAGAGGAAGGGCAATTAAATTCGTACCATAGTTTTATATCTTATACAACATTTTAATTGCAAGTAATATTGCCATTCCACCAAAAACCTCACGAACTCCTCGGTCATGGTAGCTCGGGATTGTTCCTCCTCGGACACATGACCACACCCCCACCACATAGACCTCGTCGAAGATATCTCTTCGGGAAATAACATTTCCCGTTCGTTAGAGATCTCATTGAGGATATATCTCAATCTTGCACCTAACATAGGGCTGTCCGTGGGTCGTTGTCCGTGGGTCGGTTCGATTCTGCTCAATTCCAGAATTTTCAGGTATTTAATAAATGGACCCGTCGGATCCAAATATAATTATGGAACCGTTTGGGTTCGGTTCGGTTCCATGCCATAATTAAACTTTTTAACATTCATAGCAACACTACATAAATAACGTAACCTAATTCAAAAATATATAAATAACTAGCTGTCGAATAACATTAATTCAATACATACAAATACCAAAAAGTAGATATTAATATTAAAATGTCAATGATCCATATTAAAAAATTGAGGCCCAAGGCTTAAAATTATGAAATGATCTGATTTAATTAATTAATTTGTTAATTTATTTAGAAAAAAATAAAATAATTTAATTAATTCAATAAATAAAATAAAAAAATTATTTAGTTTCGGTTCTTATTCGATTTTTTGGTTCGATTCTTCGATTCTTGGTCTAGACTCGAGACCCGACCCATACCCATCGATTCTCGATTCGGATACCCGTTCGGGTATTTAACTCGTGAAGAACCGCTCGGTTCGGGTTCGAGTTCGGGTTCGGGACTTTTGGACACCCTCTACCTAACAACCCCATATCCATTAGGACTCTCCGATAAGATAGAGCTTATCCCATTTTAAGGATGTTAAGTCTTGTTGTTTCTATTCAACGTAGATCACAGGAATTCTATCTTTATTCAAACACATCAATGGAACAATGTCCATCAAGTTGCAACTTCTAAACATGGTAGGACTCTTAGGAATTTGAGTAACTTAATCCTACCAGAAATGTGCTACCTACCTCTATAAATACAACACCTCAATTCATTATCAAAGCACGCTCTCCACATAATTTTCAGTATATATTTTTTCACATAAATTTTCTCCACATAATTTTTAGCATATATTTTTTCACATAAATTCTCTCTCTAACTTAAGTAATGGAGATACGACGAGAAAATACCTGGACTCCTTTATTTCAATCGGAAGATTATTTTCGTGCTCATTGTCAATCATCAAGCTCAGAAATCAATAGGTATGATTTTTGGTAGCGTCATTGGCATCGTTTATGGGAAATGCTATCAAAAGCCATGATTAATACAGGTTTAGGTCTTCTTCCAGTAGCTCATCCATTCTAAATCATCCTCCTGCTAAGGACTCTCCAGCCCCTCAAGAAGAATCATCAAAAATACCAATGTCCCAACCAACAGTTGTTACTACCAGAGCTTTTGGGGAGCTCCGCCAGCAAATTGCTACGTTGACTTTAGTTGATGAGTCAAAGAAATCTGTATCCAGTACAAGCACCATAGGGCGATTTTATAGTGGATGCTCAAGCTCAAGCTCCTCATACCGTTTTGGGTACCGGTGATGCTGGAACTACAGGTATACCTCAAACGACCTCGGGTTCGAGATCAGTTACTCTAGACTCCACTAAACTCGCTAGGATCATACAAGACAAAATTGCAATTGGTATGCTTTGGAATACTAGGTTTCACTCCTAACTCCCCGTTCACTCCAGAGATATTGTTATACCCCTTACCAGATAGATTTAAGTATCCATGCATAAAGGAGTATAACAAAACTGCACTATTGACCCCGATCAATCATCTCAATGTATATACTGACGTCATGAATCTACAAGTGGCACCAGATCCAATGATATGCAAGGCTTGCTTCATTCTCTGATTTAGCTGACAAGTTTTCTATCTTTTTTTGCAAGTAGCAAACGCATCAAGAAAACAGTCACTTCCCTCATGCAGCTCCGTCAATGATCGAATGAATCCCTGCGTAAATGCATGACGAAGTTCAATAAGGAAATACTTTAGATACTTGACCTCCATATCACAGCAGCAATCTTCGCCCTCACATATGTCATAAGATGCGAGGCCTTCAAAATGTCACTGTCAAAAACCCCGTCGAAGTAGGTAACCGAGCAATTTACCCGAGCAGAAAAATATATTAATATGGAGGAGACATTGAACCCAAGGAGAACTTCTCATCCTAACTCGGAGAAACCCGAACACAAAAGACAACATGATTCAAATCTCCGTCTAGAAGTTCCCAAGAATAAGCAAAAACAAAAAATACAGTCGACGTCTTTCACCTGACTGAACACTTCTAGGTCTAACATTCTGATGAAGTTCAAGGATATGAAGGAGCTTAAATGGCCTTCAAGGATGCAGTCCCCTCCTAATACTCGGGATAAGAGCAAGTATTTTGATTATCATCGGGATCATGGGCATACAATGGAGATCTGCAATGCCCTAGGCAGAAGATTGAGGCGCTAATTAAATAGAGATTCATAAGCTCATACGACAGTCATGACAAGCACCCAAGGAACGATTGTGAAAAGGGAAGAGGTCTCGAAGGAAGGGAGAATGACAAGCTCACATCAGGAACCATTAACATTATTGTCGGGAGTATAGCATCAAGAGGAGACTCGAACAGTGGACATAAGTAGTATACTAGGCAATACACCCCAACTTCAAGGCCAATTCATGATAACCTTGAAGACATCACATTTGGGTCACAAAACTTGTAGGGCTTATCACATCCTCATGATAATCCATTGGTCATATCAGCCATCATAGCTAATTCTGAGGTAAAGAGGATTCTGATTGACAATGGAAGCGCAGCCAACATGCTTTATCATAAGGCATACACTAGAATGGGGATTTCGGCTGAACGGCTCAAGAAGTTAAAACCTCATTTCAAGGATTTAGAGACGGTACGATCATCCTTGAGGGAGTCGTCAATCTTCTTCTTACTTTGGGATCGAATCAGAAGCAAGTGATGAAAATTACAACATTCCAGGTAGTTCCTACTTCGATAGCTTACAACGCCATTCTAAGAAGATCATTGCTCAACAAGATCAAAGCTATTGTTTTCATCTTCCACCTTGCTATGAAGTTTCCTACAAGTAAGTTCTTGAGCTTCATGATCACGCAAAGAGGAATTGAGGTAATCCTGACAAAATACAGACCCTGACATCCATAGAGTCTCCTAGGAGCAAGAGAGAGGTGTAAAAACTAATAGATAGGGTCACAGCTCTATAGGGGAGCACATCAAAGTATAAAATTTCCACAGAGGAAGAAAACTTGTCAGAAGTATCACATTCGAAATTAGAACTCCTTGAATCGAAATCACTTATGCACTTTGACAATCAGTAAGAAGACATTGAGAAAACAGTATGATCAAGAAACAAAAAAAATAGTAAGCACAAAGATAGAAAAGTAAGGCCACAAAAAAAGTAAGATCGGTCAAAATAATGACATTTATAGATTCAGACAGAAGGTATTAGCCATTGAAACATGCCGGTAATAATCATAACCGTTGAAAACTTTGGCAGCTACTTGAATCCCAAGGCAAAACAACCAAGTCATGCACAACCCAAGTGCACCCAAAAGAGTTATGGGCCACTAAAAATGGTAAAATGATAATAGCTGTAAAATGGTAAAATGGTAACAGCTATCAGCATGTTCCCTATACTTCAGCTAATGAATATAAATTATGGAAACATAGTAAAACTTCCTCAGTGGCTTTGCCAATCACTCCATATGGTCAAAAAGTCCTAGATCTAATATAAATATTACAATCGAACTCGGGGGACTATTTGTTGAACTAAGAAATACACCTCGCAAGATTTTCCTTTGGCGATAAAGAAAACAACACACGAACCGAACAAAGAAGCAAAGGGCATGCCTAATAGTCACGGATCATTTACCGTATACAGGCTGGTTATAGGCTATCACGTGGGAACACATGGACAAGTAAATAAAGCGTGAACCACAACTAAATCTATTACAAAATAACTAATAAGAGGATAACACATGTCATTTCCTCAAAAATTACCCCTTTATTGGAATAAGATGGCATGCAATTCAAAAACTCCCTCCCAAATAACTATTTCTTCTCTTGTTCTAGTTGAAACATCTAGACTAATAAATCTAGAAGGTGAACTCATAGTTGGATGAGAGGATCTGTTGATTATATTTACATCTGATTTTCGATTGTAATTGTTTCATCAATAAAATCGTATGATCCAATTTCTTCAACATTTACCAACTTTAAAATTTACATATTACTTGATAATATATTAAGAAAAACTGTTCTATTTTATTGAATAATCAAACTTCATGCAATAAAATGTTATAAAATAATTTCTCAAAATTTTCAAATCAAACAAGTTTTCTAATTTTCTATTTTGAGAAATTGTTTTTCAGAATGATAAAATAAAATTGTTTTTAGCAATTTTAAAATAAACCCTCAAAATCGAAAGTAAAAAACGAACCCAAAACTCAAAATTGAAATACAAATCAAATGAACCGTCACTTTTTAAGACATAAGTAAAAGACTTTTTTTGAAAAATAAATAAATTTTATAAAGAAGTTTTCATCATAAATAATCTTAGAGTGAGAAAATAAATGTTGTAAAATTATGAGATTGTATTGATGACTATTTTGTCGTTGTTTGGTTTGGCTAAAATCAGATTTTAAGTAGATTTTTTTATATAAAAGTTAATTAAATGTATAATTGAAAAATTGATAAAAGTCACTTAACTCATGACTTCTGTGGTTGAAAATACATTTGTAAAAAATGAATTTTAAAAATTTGGGATAAAAGGGGCTTAACCTCTGTTTGGGCTTCATTAAAATTAGATTTTATGGGAAAATCTATTTTGGAATATTGAATTTTTGGAGAATGTATAGTTTAAAATATATAAAAAAAAAAAAAAATTGGGTTTACATGTAATATTATTTTATGAAAAAATATGTATTTGAAAATCAGCATTTTTTGAAAAATTGAGCCCAAACATGAGTTTAGTCTATACTTAATAAATCTTATTTTAACCATGGGCGAACCCACTAAGGAGTTGCCCCCACTGGGCAAAAAAATTGCCTTAAAAAAAAACCCCCACTGGGCCAAAAAATTGCCTTGAAAAAAAAAAAAAAAAAAACCCCCACCCATGACCCAACCCAAGATGTCCAGTTCCTTGCTTGCAATGAACTAATGCCCTCGTGCGGAAGTTTTCCCACAAACCTCTCGTTCCATCAAAAAATGGATTTTGGAGTGATTTCACACCAAGATCCCTCTCCCAATCCAGATTCATCTGAGCCCAACAATAGCAATCGTCATGGAACTTTGAATCTAAAGCAGGATAGATCAGAAATTGCCAAGGACACCCGGAAGGAATCAAAAATAGCAAGAAATGAAAGTTTTAATTCTTTTTGAAGATTCGATCTATGGCCATCACTCATCAGGAACTGATTATAGCTAGAAAATACTTTCATTTCCTTGTGCTGATCTGCATCCTAATGGAGGGAATATTACAACATATTACAGCAGAACAGAAGGGATGTCGATAAATGTTATTGCTTAGGATTGAAATTTCTTATGCTAACTTTGGCTCGTCTAAAAGCTTAGATATTAACGCCAAAGTTTTTATAATATGTAGTCCTTTGCGTGCAAGTGAGATTTAATATCAGCCCATAAAAATATGAGCTATTGAACTCTATTGTCATACCATTATGTTCAAAACTTACTGGTAATTGGAAGTTGGGCCTTTGTAAAATTGAGTTTTCTTGAGAAAGAAAATATTAAATATGGAAAGGATTTTGTTTGAACTGTGAGTTTTTGGAGATCTGGATGTTGGAGAATGAAGAGAAGTGGTGACAATATTTTCTTTTTGAACCCTGTAAAATTATACTGTTTTGCAACTTGAAGGAAATAGAAATGTAGCTTTGTTAGTTAATGACGTTGTATTTGGCTTTCTTTCTGTGTACTGGATTCTGACTGGAGATTCCTATGATAAATGAGATAAAGATTTTATGGAGTCTTCTGAAGAAAAGAAAAGGTTTGTAATTTTTAAAGAATCGACTATGTAATCAGATTGAAGACTAATGAATGAATGATAGTTTAGTGGTGTACGTTGAAAAAGATGCATTTAACGAAATTACTAACGAGACTATTATACGGCATTTTCAAAGTAAGAGAAGTCGTAAGGAACAATTGTAAAAAATGTATCACATTTTGAATAATATCTTTATTGTTTAAAATTATTTTTTAGTAATTAAGTCTTGCCCCCTGAAGAAAAACTCTGGGTCCACCCTTGATTTTAACTATATAAGAGTATATTCTATTTAAACTATAAATATCATAATGAATATAAATTTGAGCCTCACTCTTTCTACTTTCTCTCTTATTCTCTCTTTTTAGAGTACTAGTTTTCGCCCATGCTATGCACGGGTTGTGTTTTTCTCGAGGATATGTTAGTGTTCTATGAAGTAGTAGGTTATTATTATATTGCATCTGAATGCCTTTATGCCAACCAGATTCACCGAATGAGAAAAGTAAAGGATATTATAAAAGATCATAACAACCATAATAATAATGAACCCTATGCGAATCACTAGAATGACCATATATAG
>CAIGRO010090156.1:0-15414 GCA_903798355.1 Fraxinus baroniana | reverse complement strand
GTGATCAATAGGTGAAGTTGTTCCGCCCTAAGAACCGTTATTATTTGAATTCTCGATAAATTGTGTTTATTTTCTATTCAATTTAATTTAATGTGTTTAAATTAAATAGTCTCATCAAATCCAAATTTTTGTTTATTTGCATCAAATACGAGTTAGAAAAGTAGGTTAAGTACTAAAGTATAGTCCTCAATGGAACGATAATCCAGACTATTAGGTCAACTATATTACTTATTACGATATCGTACACTTGCGATATAAAAAAAACGCGACCTGTTACTCGTAGGATTAAGACCTAGCTTGACACTTATGTTCATGGGGATTCTAATATATTTCTTGTTGTCTAGTCTAAAACGTTTGATAAGATTCTTGGCGTATTTCGATTGAGATATGAATAATCTCTCATCAGTCTGCTTGACTTGAATCTTGACTTGAAGACCAAGAAAATACATTAATTCTCCAATCATGCTCATCTCAAATTTTTGTTTCATACACTCAGCGAACTCATGAGCAAGAGAATCAATGGGAGAACCAAATACAATATCATCCTCATAGATCTTAGCTATGGTGATGGTATCCTTAATTCGTCTTATAAACAGGGTCCTATCAGCAAGCCTCTCGCGAAACTATGTTCCAAGAGATATGCAGTAAGCCTATCATATCGGGCTCTAGGAGCTTGTTTCAGCCCACACAAAGCTTTATTCAACCGATACATATAGTGAGGATACTTCGAATCAATGAACCCTTTAGGTTGTTTCACATAGGCTTCTTCCTGAAGAACTCCATTTAGGAAGACACTCTTGACATCCATTTGGTACAATTTGAAATTTAAAGTATATGTAACAACCAAAAGGATTCTAATAGATTCAAGCCTAGATACCAGGGCAAATATTTCATCAAAATCAACACTTTCGACCTGAGTGTATCCTTGGACAACTAACATAGCCTTATTTCTAGTTATGGTACCTTGATCATCAGTTTTATTCTTGAATATCCACTTAGTACCTATAACATTGCAGTCATCAGGCCTAGGAATCAAATCGCATACTTTGTTCTCACAAACTGATTTAATTCTTCATGCATAGCTTTTACCCAACATTCATCCCTAAGAGTTTCTTCTACTTTTTTCGATTCAATCTGAGACACATGACTTGCATATGGTAGGTTTTTCAAAACCCTTTTGTGAAGTCTCCTACCTTCTTCTAAATCTCCAATGATATTAACATTAGAGTGATTCGACTTAACTCCGGACGAAGGTCCTTTAGGTGCTTTAGCTTCATTATCGGAAGTAGACTCCTTATTGGAAGCAACTAACTCATTCGATGCGCGTGGGAGATCAGGAACTGAAGCGTCCTTAGATTCAGTTACCTTGTCTGGATCAACATTCAACTGGTCCAACTCAGCACAATCTCCACCAATCTCCCCCTCACTACGTGCCTAATCTACCACCACATTAATAGAATCCATCACACCATGTATGCGATTATTGTACACCCGATAAGCTTGACTATTTTTGAAGTATCCTAAAAATATTCCCTCATCACTTTTGGAATCAAACTTACCCAGATTTTCTTCATCTCTCAAAATGTAGCACTTAATGTCAAACACACGAAAGTACTGACAGTATATCGTTTACCCTTCCAGATCCCATACGATGTCAAATCAATTTTAGGTCTAAGATAAACTCTGTTAACTTTGTGACACGCAGTATTAATGGTTTTGCCTCAGAAATGCATAGCTAGTATCTTACCATGAAGCATAGCTCTAGTCATTTCTTGAAGCACACGATTTTTCCTTTCAACTACCCCATTTTGTTGTGGAGTGATTGGTGATGAGAAGTCATGCTGAATTTTCTCATCCAAGCAGAAGTTCTCAAGATTCGAGTTTTCAAACTCTTTTTCCATAATCACTACGAATTCTGGAAATAGAATATCCTTTCTCATTTTTAAGTCACTTGCACAATGAAATGATAAGATCGAACACATCAGTTTTATCTCTCAGCAAATCAATCCAAGTATATCGAGAAAAATCGTCGACTACAACCAGAATATATCTTTTACCACCAAGACTTTCAGTCCTAGATGGTCCTATTAAATCCATATGGAGTAGTTCAAGCAACTTGCTTGTCAAGGTCTTAGAAGTTTGTTTAGCGCTCTAAGCTGTTTATCTTGTTGACACGGACCACAAACAGTGGTATCTATATTTTTAGCTTAGGTAGGCAATTGACTATTTCTTTCTTGGTGAGTTTGGACAAACTATTATGGTTCATATGACCTAGTTGTTGATGCCGCAACTCAGTAATGTTGATCTTGGCAACACTACAAACATAGCTGGAATTAGGTAAAACTCTGTAACAATTATAGGAGGTTCTTACACCTTCGAGAACAAAATGTAACTACACTGCCATTCTACTCATCTAGAGATGAGAACAAGGCTTTGTCACCACACATGTGTCTTAAACATGCGCTGTCAAGATACCACATTGAGCTATTTTGAGCTTTAAGAGCAAGATGGAACAACACAACAATTTTTCTGATCTTTAGACCGTTTACTCTCATTCTCCCTTTCCCTCTTTTCAATCTCACGGTCAGATTCGATTGCAGTAATCGTGGTGAAGGCCATAAAATTTTGTTCATCGTCACCACCAGATGTCTCAATCTCACAATTGGAATCTGAGTCCTCATCACTCATGGTCTCGACTAAAGCCTTACGACGTTCTTTACACTAACTCATCTTCCAATTAGGACATTCACTCCTAATGTGATCATACCCCTTGCACTCATGGCATTGGGCAAATTGAGATTTCTCAACGGGAGTCCTAGATGTGTTTTTCTCACGTCTACCTCTCGAGAGTTTACTAGGGACCTCACTATTTCGTTCCTAAGGCTTTCTCCTATTCCTCATCACCTTCTAAGATTTTTTAACGAAATAAGCAATTTCTCATCCCTAAAGGTCTTAGTAGACTCGCTCTCCTCTTCTCCAACGGTGTTCATGGCGATGGATTTAACCTTTTTAGGTTGTGAGACTGTAAGTTCATAAGTTTGAAGTGATCCTATGAGTTTTTCAATATTAATAGCATCTAAATCCTAACTCTCTTCTATCGCAATGACCTTAGGTCTTAACCTCTAGAGCAGTGATCTTAGGACTTTTCTAACAATTTTGGACTCGGGGATCTTTTCACCTAAGTTAAAACTAGAGTTAACTATATCATTCAGCTTCGCATAAAATTCATCAAACGATTCATCATCCTTCATTCTAATCTCTTCAAACTTAGTGGTCAACATCTACAATTTAGAGTTTTTAACAATTTTGGTACCTTCGTGTGTGGTTTCTAATATATCCCAAACTTATTTAGCAATTTCACACATCGACACTCGTCTAAACTCCTCAGCAGATACAACCATGAACAAGGCATTAAGGCCCTTACTATTCCAAATATACTCATCCAAATTAGTTTGGTCCACGGTGAGATATCAGTGGATGTAGCTACACCAGCAACAGCTGTTGTCGGTGGAGCCCACCCATCTTGAACGCTAATCCAAATACATTCATCCAACACTTTAATAAAAGCTTTCATTCGAACTTTTCAGTGAGCATAATTGCTTCCGTCGAAGAACTAATGCACGGACAATGACTGACTCATCTAGAATAATATAATAAGGGTCAGGAACCGATATAAGGCTCTAATACTAATTAAAAAACATGTAGTTCGACCCTAAGAACACCTAGAGTTGATGAATATGTGTATAATGCGGAATTTAAAAATACTAACAAATTAAATAGCAACAAGTCATTTTTTAATTCTTTTCTAGATGATTAACCATGCAAGTAATTTTAGTCCTAAGTTTGAATACCGAAGTTTATATGCTCAATCAATAAACAAAGCAAAAGCAGTAAATTAACATCATGATGATCACGGAGAAACCCAACTGGAAAAAACTCCGGGCACTTTGCAGTCAATCCACTATAAACGATTTTAACAACTTACAGTTTATCAGACTAGACGATTCGTACTACCTGATCACTCGATTGCACTCCTTATAGCTCTCCCTGGATCCCGTGCTCCCATGCACCAATCCTTAGCTACTGTTGCCAAAGCTCTCCGTGGAATCTGCTACCCTACATCACTCCTAACCTGTGAAATCGTCTATCTCCCGTGGATCAACGAAGAACACCTTGTTCTTCACAAAATGTAACTACAGTCAACTTCCCTCGATCTTCACAACTCTGACCAGATGTAGAGGAAAGGCAGTTCATATTTGAATTATTGGAACAATATTTTTCTCACCAAAACAATATCAATGGATGACGGTTGAAAGACTAAAATATGAAGAATATCTCATAGATGAAGCTCTCTCAGTGTTCAACCATATGAAAATACGTTTTGNTTCATATTTGAATTATTGGAACAATATTTTTCTCACCAAAACAATCAAAATAGACGAAGGTTGAAAGATAAAATAGAATGAATCTCTCACAGATGAAGCTCTCTCAATGTTCAACCTTGTAAATTTTCGTACAGATATGTTTTGATATATCTAGGTAAGTTAGGAAACGAATAGGTCAGGTAAAAAGCCTTTAAATCGGGAAATAAAATTTTCCCGGATAACCACGTCTGTCGCTTGAGCGAAGGAGGGGCGACAGTCCGCGACGATGTTTTTGTTTTTGTAGTTCGAGCTAAATCTTGGAGACAGTCTAGCGAAAATCTACATCGTTTTCCTCATTTTGCCATTCTCGAACCCTAGATCTAATAACCTTATTTTCAACTATTTGCATATTACTCCTTGACTTTTTAAACATAGTACAATTCAGTCTTTTTATTTACAGAATTGTCAATTACAAAACATCTAAAACCTAATACCACCAAACAGGGGCTAAACAACTTTGCATTTTCTTCTTTAGGATATGTTCATGTATATTCTTCTACACCTTTTCTAATTGTAATTTTCATGTAACAAATCAAAATCCATTTAGTTCTGTCATTTTCCAGTTCCCTTTCCTAGGAAAATATGGTTACAAATTACAATTGATTGAAGTCCGACGGTGGGTCAATCTTAAAGTCAATTGTACTCATTCTCAAAAAAATAATTTCTGAAGTCGAGCATGTTGTTTCATGTCTTTTCTAACCTCCAACAACTTCTTCTATAAATTTAATGACATCGGGTCTCATGCCTCCGTCCTAAAAATAATTAGTTAATAATTCCTAATCAATTATACCGTTTTAAAGTTTTTGTAAACTACTTTTCATAGTTTCGACTTTCAAGTAGACACGTCCTAATTAAGAGATTCATATGAACAAATTTCAACAAATTCTCAAAATCATAATTACATAATATAAATAATATAATAGCTTAAATCTTATCTAAGTTTTTATCGGATAAAGTCATTTTTTGACTTTTGAATAGATAAAGTCATTTAAAAACTTGAAACTAAAGTAAAATAAATGACTTTTAAAAAAAAATAAAAAGTTAATATTTTAAAAAAGAAAAATAATAAAAAATAATAAAGAAATGTAGACGCGCATTAAGCAGCCAATGTAGCAGTTGACCGCTTCATTCACACCTACTACTAAGGCAATGTGTTTTGTCAGTGCCTCGCGATGTTTAGACGTTGTCTAGACGTGCTTTATAGAATACTGATTTGATTTATGGTAAGGGAATAAAATCTTACCGAGAGGAGAGAGACTTCATTATAAATTCAACACCAAGGCATTAATTTGATCACGAAGTCACGCCAAAAAGATTATTTGGCAGGTACAAGAGAATAGAAGAGTAGGAAAAGATGAGCATTTGGTCCTTTCAATATAATTCTTTCAACTTTCGCAATGATCCGCAACACAATATATTTTTTTCTTACTTGACTCACATTTTGACACTAAGGGTCCGTTTGATTGCATGGGTGGAAAGAAAATGTTTTACAGGAAAAAGATTTTCCTAGAAAATGTTTTACAGGGAATTGTAATTAAGTGTGTTTGATTGGTATAATTTTTCATGGAAAATGCTGAAAATTTGGAGTCCGTTTGGCTTCCTTTTTTATGAAAATTGTCCATTAAAGTGATAATATTTTCTACTATTGGGTCTAGTATGTTTTACATGTAATTATAATTAAGTGTGTTTGATTGGTATAATTTTTCATGGAAAATGCTGAAAATTCGGAGTCCGTTTGGCTTCCTTTTTTATGGAAATTGTCCATTAAAGTGATAATATTTTCTACTATTGGGTCTAAAATTTGTTCCAATTGTCAAAAATATAAAAATTAAAAAAGCAATTTGAAAAAAAAAAATAATCATACCGAATATAATTCGTTTGGCTTTGTTTTTGCATGAAAATTGTCAACAAAAGTGAAATTTTTTTTACAATGGTTGATAGAATTTGTTGCCATTAGTATAAATAAAAAAATAAAAAATAAAGTGGAAATTGCTTTCCCACCTAATAGGTGGGAAAACAAAATCAAAAAAATGTGCTTCAAATGATTGTACCTAGAAAAATGTGGAAATAAACAGCTTTTTAAGGGTGGAAAATGAAAAATGTTTTCCTTTTCCATGGAATACTAAGGCTATCAAACGGACCCTAAATAATTCATTTTTTGCTTAAACCTGTAAAAGACGGGTGATAAAGATTTGATTAAAGAATTGGTTCTCATCATCTCGTGTCGAATCATGTAAATTTGTGTTTTTCTCTATCTTCTACTTAATTTTTTTCCACTAATTTTCTAAAAGAAGGATAAATAAGAACCATATCGATCGACTCATTTCTTAAGTTTGGTTGAAAATCATATTTCCAACTAACTTCATGTGCCTGAAGTTTCCTTAATTTACTGGGACTTTGTACTTACCCCTTCTGCTTATTTCCTCATCATTCCATGTATGGAAAATGAATGGACAATTCAGAGTAAATCTAATAGTATATGCTCTCCCCATATTGTCAATTTTTCTGTGAAAAGACTTGCATTAAGGGTTATTATCAGTTTATCTAGCCCCAATTTTGGTGTAGTTAAAAATCATATTTTTAATATATTGTAGTAAAAGTTGATGAAATATGAAGTTAAAAAGTTGTGAATCCCAAGAACTATAATTAAATAACTATTAATTTTGACTTAAATATTTAACAAGCTTTTATTCTACACCAAACAGGGGTTTATAAAGCAGGTGGTGGGGGAGAGCAATAAGCATATTGTCACAGAAATTTTGATTCGGGCTCAATTTAATCAACCAAACAAACACGAATCGAGGAAACTCCAACTCACAACTTTAGCATTCTGGTTGCCACTAGTTTTCACCCTCACAAAGGAGGAAAATGATGGTTACAATATTTCAAATGGAGGAAAAAAGGAGGTGCAACTCCCAAACGAACCACCAAGGAGAGCTACCTCACCATTTCTCATCTATTGCTCATACACACACCACACATCTACTACACACACACACACATGTATATATAGATTGGTTAATTAGGTCACCAAATATGGGTCAACTCAAGTGGATAAACCAAAGTATTGAGCCTCCAACAAAAGGGTTAATGTTAAGAATAAATGGACCAACTAATATCACTATCCAATTCAATAGCTTGGGTCATTCATGGGTGTTGGATCATGAGCAATATTAACTCAATTAAGTTGTTTCTAGTGGTCCCCAAATTATTTTTGGATCGAGCCATCAATAAGTTGTCAATATAAATTATTCAACATCGGTTTAACATTATTGTCCGGGATTTATTGGGTATTAAAACCCAACACATATAATGTCACGATTTTCATTTTCAATTATTTAAGTGAAAATAATGAATGTTTGGAAGGTGTTAAATTAAAATATAAGTGATTATAAACCGTGAGTACTTATACAAAGTGTGTCGATAATAAGTTTATAGTAGTTGTAAAACCTACAAAATGTGCGGATTAAAACTATATTTGAGTTTTAATCATTTTAAAACATGCTTAAAATTATTCTCAAAATATATCGATCAATTCGTGCTCAAGATTGTTATTTCTTTTTAATTATTGTCTCCAACAACACGATTTTGACTTCTTGAATTAGATATTTTAATTTTTCCATCTTTTTATCAAGAAAAACACAAATAAACATTTGCAATCACTAAATCCACCTTAGACATGGCTCGAGTCGACTCACTTTATACTCACAACTCAACATAACAAGAGAAGACGTTAAATCCCATCCATACTCGATTTTCCTATCTTTATTAATTCCTAAACAAACATACATTCTTCCCTCTAAAAGTTTCTCCATTTTTCTGGAGCTGCCATCGCCGCCTAATTATTATGATATTGCAGGTGGTACGTTGCCGGCCGATTATCTGATTCCACCGCTTCTGATGGCCGCCTGTCTAATGACCTGATGCATTTCGAGTGTTTGGAGAGTCAGCATAAACAGAATTCTTCATTTAACTGCATATGAAAAGGTGAAAAAATAAAATAGAAGAACCAAATCATATACAACCTTAAATAAAGTGAACAGTGAACACTTTAGGGTTCCTTTTTCTGATTAACAAACGTAGCTTCTAAGTTTCCAATACATGATGCTTCAGAAACCCTAGTATCCCGTATATGTGTGCGTGTAGAGAGAGAGAGAGAGAGACGCCTTAAGAGTTAGGAGGAAGAAAAAACCTTTACTTAGATAAAATATTTGCAAGAAAGCCTTTTCCCAATCTACTCGACAAATTTTGGGGATAACTCGTGTTGGAATTACAGGATGAATAATGCTACTTGTATATAATGAAGTTACGTAATAGTTTACGTACAAATTAAGTGTCTAAAAGAGAATGAAGAATTTTTTTATTTAGTTGAAAAAATTATGATCCAATCATATTTCACCACAACATATGTATATAAAATGATTATGTGCATGTACCACAACCATTTTTTTATAGGTGTGAATTGAAAAAGACTCCAATTAGTATGATGACTAGTCGCACATCTTCAATTGTAAATGATGCATATCAAAGAATTATGTTATTTCGGAATGGATTAATCTAGACCATCAATTTGAAATGGTGTGATCTAATGGTTAAATTTAATTTATGCCAAAAAAAATGCGATAATTCGAAGAGACGCGTGAAAATCTATAGATAGGAACCCCCCCCCCACCCACCCAATTCTATTTTCTACACTCTGAATCAATTCAATATAATTAATTTTTAATTCTTTCCTTCTCCAAATTATGTCAAAATAATTTTTAAATTATTTTTGAGTTCGTATTCGATATCTTACGTTTTAAAAGAGTACAATCAAGTGTTGATTCATCAAACAGAATTCATAGTGTTATATTAATTTTGAAAGAAATATTGTATTTTGAGAGACGAACGTCTATTTGAATATGTTATCACCAGTGCAAGGGACATATCCATCTTAAAAAAATTTGCATTCGCATAGTTCGCTTCAATTCATCTCCTTTCAGTTTCTATGCATCATTAAGTCGTTACTTAGCATACTTTTATGCACATATCTTGAATTCGATAAGTCAAAACTCTATCCAATATTTTGCACCAATATGTTATGATTTTATCGTATTTGCATGCACGTGTTTTAAATTAACGGAATATAAGTCATACACCAATTTCCAACAATCTTAAGACAGATTTCTAGGTGTATTTTATATTCTATTCTCAATTTTGGTTAGAATAAGCACTTGAACATTTGATGTTATGCGCATTCTTATTTTTAGTTACATAATCTTCTTACATATATATTGTAAGTGTGTGATTGTTCTAAAGTGCGCATATGTTCTTCGTTGATCTTGGTTGAAAAGAAAAACGTGAGGCAATCTCATTTATGTGCGTAGAATTATTGAGACAATAACAACGTCGTAGAATTTTGGAATGAAGTTGCATTCTATTTGGTCAGAAGGCAATATTGCATTTAATTCTGTCATAATTTTTACGTTCTCGAGCGTGTATTAGAATAATCTTTTTTTTTCAATTAGATATGTCCGTACAATTTGCTGTTGACGATTATGCTACCATTGGTTGGTATCGTGATATGGACAATTGTTCGGTTTGTCAAATCACCGTCCGTTGTTCACTCTAATATAGTGAAGTTGCTCACATCAACGTTAAAGCAATAGTGATTGCTTGTATTGTTAAGTTCAGGTCTCCCCAACGTTTGTGGGGGTATCGTTTGTTTGGACAGATTGTTCTCTCATGAATACGTGTACTTGCTTGTTCACCTAAATTCTAGAAAATTTATTGAACGAATGAAGATAAATTATTAAGTTACAATGTTCATTTCAAGTGTTACCCATTTTTGGTGCAACGTGAAAACTAGATTTGGATCTATATGTTGACTGTGATATGGCCAACTAAAGTTGCATCGATTGTAATTCAAAATGGGGCTGCAATTTCTTTAAAATGATAAAAATGGTTTTTTTTTTTTTTTTTTTTTTTTTTTTTTGAATAGATAGTCTAAAATATGAAAGTGGATGGACTTTCATCCGACATAAACATTCCTAGTCATTTTTGCTAGTTTATCTTGACTATAGGTGTAATTAAATTATTTATTTGATAAATAAATATAATTATCAATATAGTCGAATTTTATATACTTAGAAAATATTATGTTGCTAAATTGAGTATTATTCGGAATTGTTGAGGTGTGATTGTTGTTTGCATAATATTATCAATTAAAGCTCGAACGCACTTCAATATTTGTGCGTGACGTCGTTGTTTTCTTCAAATTAAAATATTGAGATATATATATATATATATATATATATATATATATATATAAGAATTCAAAATTTACAAGTACATATGGTTTATGTAGTTATTTCGTAGAAATTCTCCATATAACTTGAGAATTGAAAGGAATTAAAGGTCCGCTTGATTAGTTTAAATTCCATGAAAAATGTCACATTTGAAGAATTCAATTTTTACTTTGGTTTTTGATACGATAGTGGAAATGGAGTTCGAATTCAAAGATACAACCACTTTAAACTTTTTTCACCAATTTCATGAAAAATGCATTCATATATGGTATTTGGATTTTTGTTTTCCAACTTACATGAAATTGGAAAGTCTTTCCATCTTTGCCAATTTAATGGACCATAAAACTTTAAATGATAATGTATGATTAAAAATGAATGAGATTTTGAACTTACGTGTAATATTATTTCATTAAATAATATGTAATTGAAAAGAAAAAAATAAAAAATGAATTAAAATATTTAAATTATGGTTAATTTTACAAATGGTCACTAATTTACCTGAAAATTACAAAACGGTCACTGAATTTCAAAAGTTGCAGAAATGGTCACTGATTTTTTAGGCGGTTTCAAAAATGGTCACTCAACTTAGTTGTAGGCCTGTTTTGTATTAATTCAAATATAAAGCACCAAATACACTTGGAATTAAGTTAGAGGACCTCAAGAGCAAATCTAACCTTAAATTCCCCAAATCTAAACCACGATTTCACCATTTGATTGTTCCAACTCCTAGAAAAGAAATGACTGAAAATGGGGAGAAAATCATACCCTAATCACTTCCAATCCGTAGGTGACCTTCAAATCAAGAATCAGAATCATCAAATTAGTAGTTCAAACCGCACAAGACAGTACAACTTTCTGCATTTTGTTCTGCGAAACTGAAGAGTGGGGATTACCATCTTCTAAATTTTATTCGACATGGAGGAACAAGATGAAGGTTATCACTTTTTTTTTATCTTCAAAATGTTGAAATGGTCCACCGGGAAATTTGTATGCCGTCGACACTTTGTGCTTCCGGTGCTAGCCAGAGTTTCTCTCTACGAGATTTTCATTTTTTATCAATCTCTAGCTTTTATTAATTAGTTTTAATTAGCTTAATCTTCAAGTTCTTGATAAATCTCAATAAACTTTCGGTTTCATTTTCTTACATATTTTGGGCACTTTGGGCAGATTGGTGGGCCACGTTATTTGGGTCTTTTGTGTTGAAATGGAATAAAGTCTCAATTAATTTGGGCAGATTTTGTGGCCACATTAATTTGCTTGAAACTTTTGTGTTAAAATGGAATAAAGTCTCAATTAAATGTTTCATTTGGTTCTTACAGATTTTGTACTTGTCACTATACTGTCCACTAAGCGAAGTAATAATCTAAGCGAAGGCCGTCGTACCAAAACAAAGAACTAAAATCAGTAGGAAGGGATCCATACCTAAGCGAAGGCCAACATCAAATGGAAGTTCGAACTCGACGACAACTCTTAGGGAAGCATGGAACAACTTGATGACGGAATGAGGCCAGTTGAAGTATATTCTATGGTTTTTGTCAACGAACTCTATTTTTTTGTAGACATTTGCCTGTGTCTAGAAAGCATATTTTGTCAACGAACTCTATTTTTTGTGAACGCTTGCCTGTGTCCAGAAAGCATATCATCGAATTTGGCCAGAATTCTCACTTTCGTGGGTCCCACGGTGAGTTAAATAGTGAGAAAATTACCTACCCACCCCCTGTTTGCTGTCTTTCTTCTAGCCAAATTCTGTGATGCGTGGTTCTTTAGATTATGCTATTTTTTTGATGAAAAACGATCATTGTGAGTCGTCGTATTTTGTGGAAAAATGTAATTTAAATTTTTATAGTGAATGTTGAAACAATCGAATGGTAAAATCGTGGTTAGTTTTGGGGAATTTAAGGTTAGATTTGTTCTTGTGGTCCTCTAACTTAATTCAAAGTGTATTTGGTGCTTTATGTTTGAATTAATACAAAAAAAACAGGCCTACACTAAGTTGAGTAACCATTTCTGAAGCCGTCTAAAAATTCAGTGACCATTTTCTGCAACTTTTGAAATTCAGTTACCGTTTTATAATTTTTAAATAAATTCAATGACCATTTGTGAAATTAACCCTTTTAAATTATCAAAAGCCAAAACCAAATCAAAAAATAAATAAATAAATTTAAGAAGGAAAAATGAAAAAGGATAATTTGACTTTGGCAGGCTGTGGGACAGTCGAAACATCTGTAGTGCCCCGGCGGGTAAATATCCAGTCTTCCCTTCCCAGGAAGCTTTTCCCTCCGCGTACGTTAGCATACTGGCAATAGAGTTCTCGCGAGGCAAATTCTCGATCCCTAATTAGACGGTAATAACTGATATGCTACTTCCCTCTTAATTATCGCTTTGTTTATAAGAAAATTAATTATTCAATAATCTCTCAAACATGAGTCCTTTGATTTTAAAATTTGATTGTACAATCAGATTAAATTAATGTTTTTTTTCTTGAATTAAGATGAATACGCTGCAGAGAAGTGGATCAGGTTCAATGGTGCAAAGCCCTAGATCTCCCTCTTCACAGGCGCCGTATTTAACGGTATCAGTCACTGATCCAGCTAAAGTGGGCAATGGCGTCCAGGCTTATATCTCCTACAAAGTTATCACCAAGGTAGTGTTTTTGTGTATGCACGCATGCATGTCAATCAACAATTTTCAGGATTGATGGATTAGGGCTTGAATGATATTGGGGGTTTTAATTATATTTGACCTTTTTTATTTTTTGAGCCGGAATATTGACCGGAACTGTCCTTGCTCCTGGTTTAGATAAATAGGACATACGCTGTAATTACTGGACCTGTAAGTGTTCTTACCATGTATTTCAAGAGAGAGCACATGAAATGAGATTTCTATCGTTGTTACAAACTTACAACGATGATAGAACAAAATGAGAGTCTCTCTTTTGGAGTCTTCATGTTTCAGCTGTTGGACATCATCTTGATAATCTTTGAGCAACAGGGTGTTAATAATATATAAAAATCTGGTTCCTTTGTTGTCTGTAGCCAAGCATATGGTTTCCTATTGATAATTCACAGTCAACCGCCTCTCCTAAGTTGAATTCATGCTTTATGTGGCTGAAAGGGTCTGAGTATTGTATGTGAATTCGAACCTCCTCTTCACTATACTGGACAAGTAACATCACTGTTCTTGACATATGATACAGAAGAACTTATGAGTGGCATTTATACACAAGGTCATTGTTCCAAGTAGTTTTTAACATGATTGGACGCAGAACTGAAACATAATTGTAATGGACTAGTGGCTTAAAAAGATGTGGATATGATGAAGGGATGCATACTGCAAGCGAAAATTATTGTGCAGTGCCGAGTTATCCTGTCTGAGTGTATATACACTTAAATAACTTAAATTAGATGTGTTATATCTTATAGATATGCCCACCAGAGAATTGCTTGAAAAACTGGGCTTTTCTTGAAAATCACCAACTCAACAAATAACTCAAATGTTAATCTATTTTAGTAAGAGTTCAGTTAAGTCAGCTGGTTAAAAGCAAGGATTTGAAAAGCATGAGTTGATCCATAATTCTGCAATAGGTAGTCTTCACTATAAGAAGACTAGTCCTTAATCTATAAATATATCTACGAAATCCTACATGAGTGAGACTTGATTTTTTGAGTATATTTGAATTTCAATTTTTACTGGACTTCTCGACAGATTAACTTGCATTTCACTTTCTACTTTTTATTTTTCTTTATTATAATATCATATAATTTAAGTCGCGAACTGTGGAGTAGACTGTTCTTTCTATGGTAGATATAAGCATAAAGGAGGATACAAGTAGGATCAGTATGTAAGGACATTTGGTGATGAAAGGGGTCATGATTTTATTTTAAGGTTACATGCTTGTTACCCTAACATTTGGAATAGCGACTTCAATGGAAAGGTAATAGAACAATTTTAATTAGCGGCCTTAGATGTCATGTCACTAGTGTCAACCATTGTCATCCTTACATCTTATTTCTAGACATTGAGATTTCATTGGCTATATGTGTGTGTGTGTGTGTTGGGCCTTACCTTAGATTTTCTGGGCCTAAGGTGAATTTCAGAATTTTGGCATTCAAAATTTTCCATTTAAGAGTTTTATGGAGCTAAATGTATTAACTTAAACTTAACAATAAAATGACGAACAAAATGTAATATTAAAAAAGTCGGGTCCTTCAATCGTAGTGTAGATTCAATTTTTTTCTTCACAAAGATTTGTCGAAAAGTAGGAAAGTAATAGGAATCATAGTTCCCCATGCACATAAATACGAAAGACAAATTTTTTTTCTACATTTTGCAAACAAATTGTCATGAGGTGGATAGTCCAAACATATTGCACAACATTCATCGTAAAATAATTGTGCATTTAACAAAATTTTGATAAGATTTGAGTGTAAAATGGATTNGTTCCCCATGCACATAAATACGAAAGACAAATTTTTTTTCTACATTTTGCAAACAAATTGTCATGAGGTGCAGAGTAGTCTTTTGTAAATATTTTGCACAACTTTCTTATTATGTACCTATTTGGTTTAGATAAAAATCAGACTTTTAATAGTATTTGGTAAAGTTGATGAAATTTGTGGTTGAAAAGTTATGGTTCTCATAAAATGTGGTTAAAATTAATTGTTGATTTTGATTTTGATTTTAATTTTAATTAATTGTTCTAA
>CAIGRO010090119.1:0-25182 GCA_903798355.1 Fraxinus baroniana | reverse complement strand
TACTTATACTATAAATATTTGATAATAGTAATTAGAAATGCATTTAGTTGTTATTTGTTTAAGTTAAATTTAACTTTTCAAAGTTATAAATAATTCATGTAACATTAAATTTGAATTCTATGTAAACATTTTTTTGTATAAATATGAATTTAACATTTTGTTCAATTCTTAATTTACATTTAAAAATAAATAAAATCCTATAATATGAAAAATTCTATATTTTTATAGTTTTATTTATACAGTTATACGGGCCAAACCAGAACAAACCGTGACCCATGACCAGCATGGGCTCGACCCGGATGGATCAACGAGCGAGCCTGGGTTGTAGTCCAAAATTGTGGGCCGACCAGTAACCGACCTGTAACCCGTAGCGGGCGGGCTTTTTTCACGCCGGCCGTTATCAGGCTCATATATTGGCGGGCCGACCTAGTCCGGACCACTCGAATTGACACCTCTACTTGTGACTACTACTATTTATTATAATATTTACTATTATTAGTATTTTGTTTGGACCCGAACGCACGCAATATATGTATATTGCAATTAATCTAGTTGTATAAAATTAGTTTACAAATTTGTTGACAAAATGAGCGTGACGAAATTTGAGCCATTGATTTTAAAAATTAGCCCAAGTTTAGTACACATTAAAATTTTCGTTTTCATTATTCTACTGATTTTCAATCACACATTTTTCAATAAAATAATATTTTCCATCATATCAATAACTTTTCCTTTTTTTTCAACCAGATATTCTCCATCAATCTACTATTTTAAAATACATTCTTTTAAAATAATGTGACTCGAACACATCCTTACTTTCGAAATTATTCATCTAGATACTGTCAGCACATATTTTGTAAGATTCATGCAGGTTAAATGTTCCGTGTTGTGACGAAAGGAGGATGTTGAAAATAGCGAAAACAATTATTAATACTGGCCCACACCAATCAATTTATCAATTTTGGTGCCTTGGATTCGTACGGGGAAAAATATGGTTTGGACTTTGCGCTATTGTATAGTTTGCGGGCCACAATGACCGTGAGGTTTTTTATTTTATTTCAAGAATTACGTAAACACGGGAGTTTGTCAAACAAAAGTTTAAATTCTGACGAATGTAGAAAAGTCAAAGTTCTCAACAATCAAGTAGTTTATCATATTTTTCTATAAATCTAACGTAGAAGAGAAGAAAAAATAATTGAAAAAAAAAAGGTTCGAGAAACGTTAATAATTGCTGGTATAAATTATAAAAATCGAAGATTTCAACAAATATTACGAATATTATGAAAGCACGTTAATAAATTATAAAAATCAGCACCAAAAATTCGTTACTTGTTTGTTAAAGAAACTTAATTTAAAAAGGTAGCCGACGGAAGTGTTATACCTTAAATTCAATCGATTTTGGACATATAATTGTCTATTATTTTATTGAATTGATATTTTAATAAATTAAAGAATATAATCCATAGATTTAAATCTTATTAATTAGTCAATCATATGGAGTTGTGATTGTGAGATACAAATTATATATGACTGAATTTTAAATCATTAGTGATCGTAAGTGATAACGAGATACGAATATCTTTATTACGGAAAAATCATCACGTGTGACGTTTCTCACTTTTTGAAGTGAGTAGTTGGTTTTACAAGTTAAAATGTAGTGACATTTTAAATGAATACGTAAATGTTTTGTTATAGAACAAATTATTGGAGACATGTCTGAGAGATTCTACATTGATAACTAACTGAGTGTCGATGGTTAATCTCTAATGTTTGGTAGTAAAATTGGTCATTTAATTTGATGTCATCACAGTGTCTTATACGGGGACGGTCATACTTTGATGTGTTGGGTGTTACTTCGTAAATAGTCACAAATACGACATCGTTCGAGTATGTCGATAATCATATAAAGTTGTGAATGATTCAATATATGATTAATCACTATTACATATAAATAGATTATGTTCATTCAATTAAGTTGATAATGAAATCATTGGCCAATATGTACTCGTGAATTGAAAAGAGTTTTCGATTTACATTGAATTAATAGCGGGATGAGAGATATGATCGATAATAGATGTGACATGTACGACGAATTTAACGTATTAAAACACAGAAATCGTTACAAAATTGTATTTTGAAAAAATACAAATAGATATGAATCTTCTTGTAATTGCAAAAGTGCAAAACCCTCTGATTAATGATCTGAATGTTTGAAAGCGAGGAGCCACGTGGCTTGAATCCTAGACTTCGGGATTTCTTGAGAATTTGATTTGTCGAGTACTTCACTTGTTCGTCACTTGAATTTTGGGGCTTGGATTTATACTTCGAAATTTTTGACTTAATCTTGATTTGATTTGAGGAAAATTTTGATCTTCTTGGATTTGTTTGATTTGAAGAAAATTTTGATTTTTTTCGTATTTGCCGGACTTAGAGTTGAGAGAATTCTTTTAACACTTCGTGATTTTCTCTTGCCCTTTTCTTTCTCCTCCATTGTAATGAACATTTGACCCTGTTTATAGGAAAAATTCGTGGCCAATTTTGGTAATTACTCAATTAATTCAATTAAATTGATTATAATTGAATAATTGTGGATTTTAAAAAAATAATAGGACGAGCTTTTAAAATTCAATGGGATTAGTAGGTTTAAGTTTAATGATTTTAATTGGGTTAATCACTCAAATTGACCCAACCCATTATTTGTCATTTATTTTTTATGTCTACAGACATACTTCATATCTCGTAATTGATCGGATCATATTGGCAAATGGATTATAGTGCGGTAAAGGAACAAACTTGATTCTATCATACCACGCGACATTTTCGTCACATGTATCGTCTTGACACATCGCTAGATGATGACGAATGTGAATTAATTAATTTAGGTGAATTAATGATATATTAAAATTGTGATTTAATTTATCTTTTTTTTATTAGATCGAAATAATAATGAATGTTGTTGGCATCATGATTGGAAACCTAATCCGTCACACGTGAGAGGAGAATTGAAGAATGATATTTATTAATTATTTGAAAAACGTTGGATAATTAATTAATTAAGTTGTTTGTTAATTGGGTCGGGATAATTAATTCATGAATCAAATTTAATTAATTATATTAATTAAATATTGAACTGAATTAAGTTTAAGAGATAGGCAAAGTCTACTTAAGCTCCTATTAATACGCTCTTAGGGTTTGAAAAATAATACAATACAATTCATATCTTGCTAATAAAAAAAAAACGAAACTTTAATTTTCTCGTTCTTGTTCCCTGTGGAAATTTTCATTGGAAGCTGAACAATTAAATATTTGTAAATTGTGTATCGTGATTGTTCATGTTCAAGATAATCAAAGGAGTTATAATTCCTATCACACATTCCTTTTAAGCACAAAAAAGATAATTGGTGGGAATTGAAATTATTTTTAAGTTCCATTGTAAATGATTTAAGTAAGCCCCTGTTTGTTCAGCATTTTTGGCCCAAAATGTAGAATTTTTTTGTCCCTTTTTTTCAACACGTGGGGCCCCTTATTACACATTCAAGTCAAAAATGACGGCTGAAAAGAGAAGAAACGGTCACATTTCTTATACATTTGAGGCAAAAATGCAGAACAAACAAGTGCTAAATCGTGAACAGCTCCCTCATGTTTCAAAAGTATCATTAGTCTTCGACTTTCATAATGCCCTGACCAATCCAATTTAAAAGTCACGTGACAATCGTTATCAAGTATGCTAAGTGGAATATAAAGAAATCTAGATCTAAATCGTCGCTCTTGTCGCATCATTTCATTTTTATCCATTCAATTTACGCGAATTATCATGCATCGAATATGTGAGTGTTCAGTATAAATGGAGGACTAACTTGACCACTGATAATAGTTGGGGGATCGAGTTATCTATTTCGATAGTTGGAGGACCAATTTCACAATTCGGGATAGTTGGAGGACTAAGTTGACGTTTTAAGGATAGTGGAGAACCAAATTGATCTATCTTGATACTTGAAGGACCAAGTTGACACGTTTTAGTAATTAACTTTTCAGAATATTTGGAAGATCAACATCACCATTGATAATGCATGTGGGATGAAATTGACGCTTCAGGATGGTTGGAGAAACAAATTAATGCTTCATGATAGGTCGATGAATGAATTGATATTTAATGATAGCTGGAGGACCAAATTAAAGCTTCGTGATAGGTTGAGGAACAAATTGATATTTTGTGATAGTTTGGGGACTAACATCATCATTCTGCATAGTTGGAGGAGCAAATTGATCCTTCTGTATAATTTAAGGACCACGTGGATGCTTTTAAGTGGGTAAAGGATTAATATGTCCTTTCTGATAGTTTGAGGACGAAGTTGATGTATATGTAAGTTGGATGATTTATCATTGAAAAGCTTTCGTTTTCAATCTATTTATGAGCGCAATCCTCCAAGTATTCAGAATCTGCAATTTCATCCCCAAAAGTAGTCAGAAGCCAAAAAATTTTCCTTGTACCAATTCAAATGCCAAACTTTTTCCCTCCAACTATTCTAAAGCAATAATTTCATCCTCCGAGTTTTTGGAATTGGCACTTATGCCACATAGCATCATTCATCTCTTTAATATCTTACCCTCTCATTAAATTATGCAAAGATAATATTATTTTTAAGCAAAATGCATTTAAAACTCATTTTTTTTTTCATACCTTGAAAAATTCCTTTAAAAAATTCAGAGTTTCTTTCGCTCCTCTATTCTAATTATGCCCAAACAAATTCCACCAATCGCGAGTTAAGATTAAGGCCCTGTTTGAGCAAACTTTTTTGAAAATGAGAATGAAAAATATAGTCATTATTAGAGCCCACACAAGAGATAGAAAATTTGAATTTAAATGTTATTTTGATGGATAACGATCATATTTTTCATTTTAGTGAGGAAAAAATATGTCTCAAATGGCCTAATATATAAATTAAACTATAAACCATAACCGTCACTAGAAAAAGAAAAACAAGTATCGTGAGGGAAAAAAAATGCCGTTGATTAGGGAAAAAAAAAAACATAACATAATTGCACCGTCCACCATCGTGAAGAAAAAAGAAAATGACATTTTAATGGTTGTGGTGTAAATAAAAATATGCTTTTAGTAAAAAATATATATATTCAATTGCGTGATTATTTATGTAATTTTATTTAGGGGGTAATTTAAGAAGATGAAAATTATTAAAATTATAGCGGTAATATAATTATTATTCTAAATAAAAGTATCAATATGCAAGAAATATTCGGGGTTTCCATTTTGACCATAAAAAAAATATCATGAGTCAGAACTCGGAAGTAGATAAGAATAATCATAAACATCTCCTAATTGACGTTTTATCTATGAAAATTATAATTCAGCGAACTATCAAATTTAGATTATTCAAAATGAGAATTTTGACAACTAATTACTTTTGTTAATTTAATTAATTTCATATACTTGACAAAGGACTGAGACATTGAAGTTTGAATATATATAAAGGGCCCGTTTGGCACCGATTAAAATCCAATTAAAATTGAAAATATAGTCATTATTGTAGTCTTGGTAGCACATTCTTTAAGAAAATTGAAAATCTACATACCTATTCACGTGAACAAGGTTTTTGTAGTCTTGGTAGCACATTCTTTAAGAAAGGCAACACAAATATAACTCGAGTCACAAAGAGTAAAGAATAATAATATAAGCCCCTGTTAGACCTACATTATTTTTTTCATTCTCATTCTTCTACTCATTTTCTACCATATGTTTTTCAATAAAATAATATTTTCCATCACATCGATAACTTTTTCTTTTTTTCAACCACATATTCCTTATCACATCATTTCAAAAAAATGCATTCTCTCATTTTAATATGCATCAAACACACTCTAATCTCCCAATTTATGTCTATTATGTATATGTTCATCGGTAATTGTTGAAATAAATTTGTGGTGGTAATATAATTACCCCCATTGAAATCCTTTTTCCATTTACCCCTGTTTGGTCTAAAATTAATTACTTGTTGATTTTGATAAAAGTTGATGAAATAAGATGTTGAGAAATTAATAAAAATTGTGAATTTCATGAAATGTTCGATTAAAAATAAATTTTGAAAAATGGAGGTCATACAAAATTTTGCACTAGACAACCCTAAAATCCAATCATACTTTCGATAATTCACACAAAAAATAATACTTCCAATATCTTCTGTATATTTTTACATATTTGCCAAACTATGACCACCATTTATTTTTTTTTTTTTTTTTTGTTATTAAGGAAAATCTGGCAATTAAACAAAAAGAGGATTCATTTCTTGTTCCAATCCGTGACAAACGGAAATACTCACCATTAAACTATACGATTATAAGGGCTTATTTTTCAAATTCCAAATTCATTCAACTATGTCCCAGTCTTAGTTCTTTTTTCAAGTTTTTCATTTTTCATCATAAACTTCAATTTTCATGTTGTAATTTTCAACATCTTCTAAATTGATCCTCAAAACTTCATAATCATTCGAAATTGGTTCATCTTCGAGTTCCGACACTATACAAATTAGTTTCCAGACTTTTCAAAAGTTGAATTTCACCTGCAAAACCTGTGATTTTCTTCCAATAGCTCTCTTTTTTACGTCTTGAAAGTTTAAATTTACCGAATGTTTAGACCCCAATGCGAAATTAAATAATTAAAAGCAACAAGTCTCTTTTTAATTATTTCTAGATGATTTGGTTAACCACGTCAATTTATCCTAAATTTGAATTCTACAGTTTGTAGATCGAAAACAGTAAATAATATCAATATGATCATAAAGAAAATCATTCGCAAATGATCAAAAACTTTGAGTACTTCACCGGTCAATAATTCATTATAAAAGATGAGACGTACAATATGGTCCAGACCCGACTAACCATTAGTCCCCTTTGACCTTCTTCCTGTGATCACCTTAGCCCTCCTAGACTGTGTATTCCTGACACCAGCTTCCGACCATCTTCTGTGGACCTCCAGAACAAACCTCGTTCTTCAGTGCTAGAACTCCAAGCACCTCTTCCCGAAACCCCAACAACATTGAAATCTAATTGGTGAAGGTAGGTTTGGCGTTTGATCAAAGATCTCTCGTGTTTTGATATGTGGTTGCATGGAATGTTTATAACTGAATCAACAAATCTAAGTTTGGATGAATCTATGAATTAAATAATATAGTGGTTGAATTTTGAAATCAACGAAAGTGTTTTGGATCTTCGAAAGAATTATCTTTACGGAATAATTATGATTCAACACGCTTTGGGACATTCACGTGGTTAGATATAAATAGGGAAAAGTGTTTAGGATGAAAAATAATTCAAAATCAAGAGTTTGAAGCAAAACAGGTAACTTGGTCTGTGACCTGCCGCTAGAGCGCTAGGTGAGCAGAGCACCTGCCGCTCGAGCGCCATGTGAGCAGCGCACTTGTCGCTCAAGCGCCTGCTGGACGGTAGACTAGCGAAAAAACGTCCTTCTCGATAACAACTCCCTCAAATTTGAATCTTAATCTTCTTCTTGGATTTTTTTTTTAAATTTCTTTTTGGGCTCTATCAACCTCAAATTATTTTCTACAATAACTCGGATTTTACTCGTGCAATACATTTAGTTTCGAACCAAGTCCAAATTAGCTCAAAAACGCCCTTTTTTGCACCAGCTTCATTTAAATCCACATTTTTTATGCAATTAAAGTAATTACACTAAATTACGTAGAAATCTGCCCCGCTAACCATAATTCAACAAATAAAAAAGAACAGATAAGCTTATAAAAACGTACTTATCAAAAAGCGCGTCAGAAAGTGATCTAGAGCCAAAGAGATTCCACAATCGACGTATGGTAACAAGGAGTATGTTGAGGACAAATGATGTATATAACTTCTTGATTTTACTGTGTACTCCCCATCTCCAAATGAGCAAGTCTTTTCATTGCACCTTCAGCAGGAGGTTAGGTTGAACACCTTCTAAATTTGTAATATTTATAAAGTTGCTACTTGCAGCTAAAAAACAAAAGTTCGTGCACAATAAAGCTCTCATAAATTCATTTCTCCTTAAACATCTGTTTGGATAACATTTTTAGTAAATATGTTAGCATTAGCATTTCCATGTCTTGTATCCACAAAAAAATTTAACCTGCAAATGAGCTCATCATCACCCAAATAAATTTATTGCTCCACAAATATACAAATTTTCACGCTCGATGCAAGATCACCTCGAATGCTAATGTATATTGAAAATATTATTCTATTAATTAAAATAAATGAAATTACACATTATCAAGATGACCATTGTAGAGAAAATTGAATTGGATTTTTGTTTACTCGAGGCCCTAATTTTTTTGGCGCCAATTCTCTTTTCATCTCTCAAATAAATTGAAACCCTTCCCACTCTCTCACTCCCACTTCACGCGAAAAAATGCAGAGACAGAAATCCATCCTCTCATTTCTAAAGAGACCCGGGCCGGAGGACAAAAACTCCGGCGGAGTCGAACCGGAAGGCCGGCCGCCCTACTCTTTTCAGGGACAAAAGCCTAATCAAAACGCCGTCGTACTAAATAAAGCTAGAGATGTCTCGGATGAAGAAATAAGAGGAACAGAGACTCCACCGGAGAAGTTGCCACGTCAGATCTTCGCCATTAATGAAGGCGAAAGCACCACCCCCAACAGGTCTTCTCTCTTCTCAAGCATTAAGCACAAGTTCATGAAACCAGATACCAGAGAAAAACCTTCCGCTGACAGGTAGCTCTATTTTATTATTTTTTAAAGATTTTTGAGAAGAAATTTTGAAAAAATACAGGCACTTTTTTGAGAAAAAGAAAATATTCCGATCTTTTAGGAATGGAATACTTTAATAGAACCCAAAAGTGCTATGTCGATTTGGCAAATGACGTTTCTAGAGCAGTGCAAGCAACAAGCAAAAAGCATAGTTGCTTATGCTAATTATTTTGGAATTATGAGTAGGTTTTTTTGCTTTGAAATAAAACTTGTGATGATTTTTTTTGGAATGATATATTGTGATAGGACCAATCAACCGAAGTTATGCAATGTAGATTTTATATGACGATTGATGTTTCCAGAGAAGTGCAAGCTACGAGCAAAAAACATGGTTTTAGTAACTTTATGCTTCAAGCGACCGGCATCCTACAGATTACTTTAATCTAGTATTGAATATAGAGGTCAAGAAATTTATTGTTTGTTATTTGATAATTTTAGTGGTCTTACTTCGTACTATGGGTCAACATTGAATTACAGTAGTGAAACTGTCTATTGCATTACAGACTTGAGGAAAATTACCAACCTTATTGCATAATTTGATGTGAGGAAAAGTACTAACCTTATTGCATAATTTTCATCAAATCATTTGAGATTTAATGTTTGCTTAGCTAGTGATGATTTACATTTTACAAGCAATTGGTAAAATATAGTTATATTAAACATTTTACATGCTCAGGTAATTATGCTGGCGTTTACCTCTGTGTAAAGTGAAATGTATAGTATATGGTTAATTTATTGGATTCATTTAGCAAAGATTAACTTCTACAACTGCATTTTTCCTAGTAGTTTCCATGAGTGGAAATATTTGACTAATTCTGGTTGAAGATTCCTTCTAACAAATATTCATGGCTTGCTTTAAATTTATAGTAATTTCCTAGCTAGATAAAATGCATATAATTCCAGCATGGACATGCTTGTAATGAAGTGTTTTCATTTCCCACTTCCCTTTGCAGGTTCCATGTGAATGATACTTCTTCTGGCGCCTTCTCCCTTCCAATAAAACATGCTGTACCTGAAGAACTGGCCAATGAATGTTTATTTCCTAAGCATCTCAGCAAGAAATATGTTCACAATGCCAATGAAACCGTGTATAATGAAGGGGACAAAGAGTGCCCCTTCCTAATAAATATTGATGATGTTTCTAGGCCAGTCACACCGGGCATGGCACCTCTTGTCCCTCGTTTAAAGAGAGTCCAGGAGGACACTTGTAATTTCAAGGACAGAAGTGACTGTTTATTTCCGGATGCTGGGAAAAGAACAAAACTTAGTCAGCTGTCCAATAAGGCAAGTAAAGTTAACGAACACCTCTCTGAAATAAATAGCAAGTTTGAATGGCTTCATCCTTCTCAAATCAGAGATGCCAACAAACGAAAGCCAGACAATCCTCTTTATGACAAGAAGACGCTTTACATTCCTCCCGACGATTTGAAAAAGATGTCAGCATCTCAGAAGCAGTATTGGGATGTCAAACGTCAGTATATGGATGTGGTCCTCTTCTTTAAAGTGGTCAGTTTATTGAGGCCTCTGGTTTAACATTCTATAATAGTGAGGATGGAGATTATAAATTGAATTCTGTGCTTGATCTTTCAATGATTTAGGATAGTTAAGCAGAGACTAATAAAAGGAGCATGTCAGCCCTATTTTTTTTTTTTATATTGGCAACATGTTAAGGTTCAAGTTCATTGATGACAAATATATGAATTGATATCTGTGAGAAGTCATACGCCATTTTATTTCTTTTTAGCCTTATGTTGACATATCATATTTTCATAACAAAATTTGTGCTTGAAATTTGGATGTAGTGGGGAAGATCATTTTTTTAGAATAAAGAAAAGATACAAAAGTAATTTAACTGACATGGAGCCCAGTTTTGTCACGATTGTCTTTCTTCTCTTTCTTCTTTTTAAGTAGTTGATTTGATGTTATCTATCGATGTTATATGGCATGTTCAGTTATCTATCAAAAAGAAGGCATTTTTTCTTCTCTGTTTATCTACATGTTATATTACTTCTTCACATTATGATTCACTTTCATGCAGGGAAAATTTTATGAGCTCTATGAATTAGATGCTGAAATTGGTCACAAGGAACTTGATTGGAAAATGACACAAAGTGGCGTGGGAAAATGTCGACAGGTGATTCTTAAATTCAGTTACAGGTGCACTTGTTTCTGCAAGTGATCTCTTATACTTTTTTAATACCTGCCCAGGTCGGCATATCTGAGAGTGGGATTGACGAAGCTGTTCAGAAGTTAATAGCTCGTGGGTATGAGAATTGTTTTTAGTCCAATTTAATTGTTTAAAATGAAACCCCCTATCAACTCACTTAATGAAGAGAATGTGGTTTGAAATATGTTACTTGTTAATTTTCTTGCAATTCCTCTTTCTTGATAAGCAAGGTCATCATTTGTTTATTTTTGGTTACATGGTTTATCAAAGAGACATAATTCACTTGCTGATTTATGAAGAAATTTCCTCCATTGGACATCATTAGAGTGAGAAAATAATTACGTCCACTACTTTTTGGTTAGTAAATAATGTCAATGTTTTTGAATTTTTTGATAGATATTCCCTTCTCTCTTATAATTGTTACCAACTTCTCCCCACTCTTTTTTCCATGAACTTGTATATAGGGACTAGGCATTCTGTCTAACTAGGCAAACTTGACGAGAATGCTGGTCCATTCAGACACTCTCTCTTCCTCTTTGCTCTAATCTCGAACCATCTAGCATTTTCGTCAAACAAGGCAGAGTTGACTAGAGTTTCTACTATGTCTAGACACTCTAGTCTACCTCGTCATTTTGCTTAGAATGACTAGAGGACAATTTAGTAAAGGTACTACAGTCATTTTGCATGATCGAATGGATGTATTAGATAAAATTTGGCGGGAGACAAATTTCATTTTGTGCCATAAAACGTTATTGGTCAAAAAAACTTCCCTTTATTTATTTTCATAAACTAAGATAAGTTTTTATTTGATCATCATTATTCTTTTCTTAGGCTAATTTGTACAATAATTCGTTTATTACATTTTCTGGAGTTTGATTTTCTATTACGTGTGATGTAGCTTTGGTACCTTTTCATATTTTTACTGTAAGGTACAAGGTTGGGCGGATGGAACAACTAGAGACATCTGGACAGGCAAAATCCAGAGGTGCTACTGCTGTAAGTTTGATGAACTTCTTAATTGTACATATTCTGTCAACCATTGCACGATTTTCTGGTGTGGTGTCATTAAGGGGCGATCCCTCCTTTTATATTTACATTCCACAAACTAAGTGATAGATGTTGCATTAGGACCTGTTTTATCAGCTATTCGGAATACGACAAAAGAGCAATCATAGTCATAGTAACCGATAAAGCCATAAGTTGTGCATTTTCCATTTTGAGTAGTCTTCCCCAATAAGAAAGAAAAAGAGTGTTGGGCAAGGGTGGGGTACACGTTATGCTATCTACATTCAATGTGATCTTTCCCCTCTGAATTCCTCTTAATTTCGGTGTACCATGTATTAAGAACACTATGAGAAATAGCCATCCTATAAAATGATAAGCAGCATTGGTTTTCTCAGGTCATTCAAAGGAAGTTGGTTCACGTACTAACACCATCAACTACTGAGAATAATATTGGACCAGATGCAGTTCATCTTCTAGCCATAAAGGAGGTTAATATAATGTTCTTGCTGATTGACTTTTCTACAATTTTCTTATTCTTTATGAAATTCAGTAGTACTGAATCTTGAATTTTTTCTGCATGCAAGAAACATTTATATTCACATTACTGCAAAAAACCAGGGAACTAATTGAGCTATGTTTCTATTATTTCTGCACATAGGAGGGCCATTTGCTGGAGAATGGATCAACAGTATTTGGTTTTGCATTCGTGGATTGTGCTGCTTTAAAATTCTCCGTTGGTTCCATCAGCGATGATGCATCCTGTTCAGCTTTGGGGGCTTTGTTAATGCAAGTATGCTTTTTTATTCTAAAATTTTTGTTCGAGTTACTCATTGACATAGGTTTTGTTATTATGTAGTGCATCTTATACTCTCTTTGGTTCTGTTATTAGGTGTCACCAAGGGAAATTATATATGAAACAAAAGGTAATAGATTTGCTTGTTAAATATTTTTATTGTTGTCAGAAAATCAATCTGAAGCTTTTGCTTATCATAGCCTTCTTAATTCTTACTACAGGGCTGTCCAAAGAAGGTCAGAAAGCACTTAAAAAGTACACAGTAGCCGGTGAGGATATTGGATTCCATTTAATTTTTGAAAATATGAGATTTTTCTATTTCTTATTGTTTTATAAAATTTTTATGTTAAATTTCCAGGTTGCTCTCATTTTTCTTGTCTTGAAACGTTATCCTTGTAATATAATTTGTATTAGCTGATGCTTTATGTGTAATAATCATGGCGAAGATGTGAATCACTTCCTTTTACATTGTAAGGACTAATGAAACTTCAGATCTGTGGAATATTATTTTCTTTGTTTGGAGTACTAAATCCGAAAGGCTTTGTAGCTGTTGGCAACTCAGGGGATCCTCGGGTATTGGAAGCAGGGCATGAAAGCATCATCACTCTCTGGCATGGGTTATAAGTAGGAGGGGGAGAAAGGGTTTTTTGAGGGGGTAGAGAACAAAAATAAGAAGTAATGATCTTACTTTTCCTTTTTGTCTCCTTGAAATCTATTTCATCATTTGTTTTGAATTCCTTCTTTTTCTAATTTTTCTTTCTCTAGTTTAGTGAACAAATGACAATATAATCTTATAGATGGGGTTTACCATTTCTCTTTTTACTATATACTGGATTTATGATGGAAAGGAGTTTGGCTGTGTTCTCACAGCCACATTATTCTTAGTTTGATTGAAAGCAAATGTTTTAGATGATATTTCATATTCACCATTGAGATGATAAAGCTTAAAAATGTCAGCTTGAAAGATGAAGACTGTTGGATTAATATGTTTATCACTTTAGAAGTCCCCATGTCACTGGTTATATCAGTTGCTTACAAGCAAGCTACTCAATCTGATTGGCCATTCTATGAGTATGAGATAATTAGCCTTTGCTCTTTGCTCTTCTTCTAATACAGTCCGTGAAAAGGAGATTTTTGTGGGGAAACTTGTTTCTATCCTTTTCTTAGAAAAGCTGTAAATTCGTTCACACTGTCATTCTCCTTGTTGGAACAAGGAAGTCATATTTTTGAGTAAACATAGCAGAATTTAGTCTCTTGATCGTAAATTTTGTTCAACTTCTGTCATGCTTTTGCTATCCAATCATTCAGGTCTCTGTCTCAATGTTGAACCATAATTATTTAATTATAAGAAAAAGACAAGGAATTGTCAGGATATAGGAACTTGTTAACCATAGGATAACAATTTTTTTTTTTTGGATTGTTCTACTAGTAGGATCAACTCTGTCGGAATTGAGTCCTGCTCAGCCTGGTCACGATTTTGGTGAGGTCTTGGAAGTTAGAAATCTCATTCAGTCAAAAGGATACTTCAGAGGATCTTACATTAGGTGGGATCATGTACTTGATGGAGTTATGCATGGCGATCTTGTATTATGCGCTCTTGGTGGACTTATAAATCATTTATCCCGATTTAAGGTAAACCCACACATTTCTATTTGCAACATTTATCAAGATTTCTAATATTAATCTCTATCATGCTCCTACCTCATGGCTACACATACCTTGGTCTCGAGCAGTTAGATGATGCCCTCCGTAATGGTGATATTATACCATATGAAGTCTACAGGGGTTGCCTTAGAATGGACGGCCAGACGCTAGTCAATCTTGAGATTTTCAATAATAATGCTGATGGTGGCCCATCAGGCATGTAACTATATCTCTTTTTCAGTTTTTATCTTATCTTTTTTCCTGAGTTTCCTGTTGTGCTTTATGTTTTCCTATTATAAAAGTGAAATTTGTGCGGATGTAGGCACTTTGTACAAATATCTTGATAATTGCATGACATCATCTGGAAAGCGGCTCTTAAGGAACTGGATATGTCATCCTCTCAATGATGTTGAAAAAATAAACAACAGACTTGAGGTAGTTGAGGAGCTGATGTCACATTCAGAAATTATGTTACTCCTTGCTCAATCTCTTCGCAAGCTTCCAGATTTGGAAAGGTTAATTGGGCGTGCAAAGTCCAGCATGCACTCTTCTGCTTTATTATCGTTGCCCTTGATAGGCAGCAAAGTATTGAAACAGCGAGTGAGTACTTCTATAATTTATTTCATAATATATGCACAATAGTATTTACTGTTGTTGATCATCAGTAGCTGCTTTCTCTTTGCTGTTGGTTGAAAAAGTATTAGCCTCTTCTGATATTTATTTAACTGCTGCACAGCTTGAAATATTATTGAATCTATTCTTTGTGGCTACAGGTAAAAGTGTTTGGATTGCTAGTTAAAGGCCTACGAATTGGGATGGAACTGTTGATGCTTTTACAAAAGGAAGGAATTATGGCCTCTTCATTGTCAAAAGTTGTATGCCTTCCTATTCTAAGTGGAAGTGATGGGCTCGATAAATTCCTTACCCAATTTGAGGCAGCTATAGATAGTGACTTCCCTAATTATCAGGTTTGATTTATTTTTAATTGTTTGGTTCAAGAATTTCAGAGGTTAATGGGTTATAACTGAAGACCGAAGGTATTTAGTAATATGTAATGCAGAGATCTTTCTTGGTTGGTTAAAGTGTGTATTCCTCTATAATACAATCATAATCACTTTTCATATCATGGCGTCACATCATGGAAAGTGTATATCTAACCAACTTTAATGAAGCATATAGTTGTATGGTCTGTCCAAAAAATCCTGTTTCAAGTGATTCTTCTACATAAAACAATATGAGTTCTTTCTTGTTTTCCCTCCTAGAAAATAAATATTTTTATATCATCCCAATAGATCTTAGGGAAATAGTTTCGATTCCATTAAGTCAATTTTCTCGATAATTAACATTAACTATGAGGAAGATCTTGTTTACTTTATATTTAGCCCTCGAGTGCTGCAGAATAATATGGATTAATGCAATTGATTTCTTATTCTTGTTGTGGACAGAACCATGATGTCACAGACTCAGAGTCAGAAACATTAGTAATTCTGATGGATATATTTATGGAGAAGGCCACCCAGTGGTCTCAAGTCATACATGCCCTGAACTGTATTGATGTACTAAGATCTTTTGCAGCCACCGCAATTTCTTCATGTGGAGCTATGTGTAAACCTATGATTTTGCCTCATTCTAAATCCACAAATTTGTGTGAAGAAACCACAGGCCCTATACTTAAAATGAAAGGGCTTTGGCATCCTTACACCCTTGGTCAGTATGGGGGATTACCTGTGTCCAATGATATCCATCTTGGAGGTCACAGAAATGATTATGTTCCTTGCACATTGCTTTTGACTGGGCCAAATATGGGTGGAAAGTCGACCCTTTTACGTGCTACTTGTCTTGCTGTAATAATGGCTCAGGTTCTCTTCATTATATTTTCTAGCTGTTGTATTCTCACATTTTATTGTTTCCCTGACTTCTGAATTTAACTTGTCCTGGTTGTATGGACCTTATGTGCTGCAGCTAGGATGTTATGTGCCTTGTGAAATTTGTGTTCTTTCACTCGTAGACACCATATTTACTCTGCTTGGTGCCACTGATCGAATCATGACAGGCGAGAGTAAGTTTTTTAATCATATTACATTTATGTGAGTTTATCATGGGAAAGTTCCAAAAAATCCTAAGTATATTTGAGTTTCATCAACATATTTCTTTACAACAAAGTCTAAACCTTGAAATAAAGAAATGAGGTAAACTTACGAGACTTGAAAAAGGTGTACAGGGAGTGCATGATTCCCATTTTGTTCTTGTGACATCATATTCGGAAGAATATAGCTGGATAAAAGTGAGTAAAATCATCATGGCTGAGAAATGTCAGATTTGTGCATCTTGTTGTAATCCTGGTGGCTGTTATTGATTATTTGCATGTTCAGCACTGCTAGAATCAAGAACCGTTGAGAATTATTCACATGCAATTTTTACATGCAAGGATAGGCATTTAGCCACCTAGACAGACAGAAAATTGTGTACACCTTGCTTCCATCTACTCATGTAGTATTATTCAATTAAAATGAGATTGTGATAGATAGATTTGTGGTAAAGTGAGACACAATGAGTATACATCTCTGATTTTGTTAAGAATAAAAAGATGATTTCTTCACATTTATTATTTATTTTGAAGAGCACGATTCCTTCATTTTATTGAAAATTGGTTTGTGTTATTACGATTTTCATAATATGTTAGGTGCAGATTCATTCTTTAGCTTTCTGTCTAACAACACACTAGACTATAAGCTTACTGCATGTTGTTTTTACCACGATTGTTTTCTTCCTCATTATTGTCTTCACTATAGGCTTAAATTTCATCACTAATTTACTACACCAGAATGACACAATACAAAGAGTGACGTTTGGTTCCCACTTTTGCGACTTGTATGTTTAAAACGTCTGTTTTCTGTAGGTACATTTCTGATTGAGTGCACAGAGACAGCATCGGTCTTGCAAAATGCTACGCAAAATTCCCTCGTTCTTCTCGATGAATTGGGTCGAGGAACCAGCACGTTCGATGGATATGCTATTGCATATGCTGTGAGATTTCGTTTCTTGATTTATCTGTTTGCTTACACTTTGTTTTCTTCGTTCTTAATTCCAAAGGTAAATATGTTTTTTTTTTCAGGTCGGGGCTAGGTTTTGTAGAATATATATATATATATATATATATATATATATATATATATAAAAAAAATCTCTTAAATTTATTATAAATAATATTCTCTTTAAAAATAAAATTGCGACATTCATCCCCCCCCCCCCTCCCCCCTCCTCTTAGAAAGATATGAATTGCTAATAATAGTATTGGAAATATTCACGCATGTCAGTTTAAAAGCGATGGCAGTTCATGGGGGGCAATGTGAATGACTACGGAGAATTTGATGCTGTAAATAATCTGCACTATTTATTGTAGACACTGAACTTGGTGCATTTTGGCCAGGTACTGCGGCATCTAATTGAGAAGGTGAATTGCCGATTACTGTTTGCTACACACTATCACCTTCTCACTAAAGAGTTTGGTACTCATCCTCGGGTTACAATGCAACATATGGCAACTTCTTTGATACCAAAATCTGAAATGTCTTCTGGAGTCGAGCAGGAGCTAGTTTTCCTATATCGACTTGCCTCTGGAGCATGCTCAGAAAGCTACGGGATGCAAGTAGCTCTTATGGCCGGGATTCCTCGACTGGTAGTCGAAGCAGCTTCAAAGGCTGGTCATGTTATGAAAAATAAGGTAAGAGAAAGTTTCAAGTCAAGTGAGGAAAGGGTAAAGTTCTCAACACTGCATGAAGAGTGGTTGAAGGCCCTCGTAACAATTGCAAAGTCAGGTGAGACTAATCTTGATAATGATGCTTTTGATACATTATTTTGCATGTGGCATGAGCTGAAAACCTCTTACAAGTCACTTAATTGAAAAGGGTCTTGTTCTCTTTCTTATGATGATTGAAAACCCCATTTTTGTCCATGAACGGTGGGTTCTATCTTTGTATAAATGAAAACAAGTCATCTGATGGCAGATTTAAGTTTTTTATATCAATGGTAGCCATAATATTCGACTTACTCTTGAATGAAATACAAGTAATTATTATCTCGAGGACATATTTGGCTATTCTTAAATAAAGTGGAAGTTACTTTTAAGTAAATCTTATTTATGACATTTAACCATTAAAAAAGCATTTTTTGTTTCAAGATTTACTCGAGCATGTTTGGCTAAGCTTAATTTCACATATTAAAAAAATAACAAAAGCAATTTTCCTTATTGACCAGCATTGAAAATGTTACTTATTTTGACAATGAGCTAAGAGTTGCTTTCAAACAAGCTATTTATTTTCACAAAAAGTAACATATCCAAACATGTGCAAGCAATTAAGCCTTTACAGTTTTACTGAAAAGATAAGCTTAGCTAAACATTCTATCTTGAGGACATAAAAAGAACCAACAGTAATTGCAGCTGCACTGCCAAATAACATTATTCAAAGGAATAATTTATAAAGGAGAAAGAAATAAAATAAAATTACATTCTGTGCTGTTGTAGTCGAGCTCGAGCTTTGCAGAAGATGAACTGCTCCACGACAATTACAGGGATTCCATTGTAATCTTCCCGATATCCAGGAAACTATGACAGGAAAAACAGTGTCCAATTAGATAAAACCATCCATATAAAAGCTGGGGAATTCCACATAATCCCCTGGACAACCAGGGGATTGTCACACAAGCACGGCTCATAAAAGCTAGTTGTAATGAACTCTCTTGGCATGTTTGATTAGGTCATTTCGACAAGACCGGACAGCATTTAAGAATAAGAAACTAAAATTTTATTTATTATATTATCCAGTTATATCCCATGCTTGTCACCAAAAATATGCACTTTCTATCTTATGTAAGCAGCCAAATACACCAATTATTACTTCAACAATTAGGTATGGACGTGGGTCTAGGTATTTTAATACTTGAAACCATTCATTATATTTCAAGTATTTCGTAAATAGAACTATTTGATTATTTGTAATTACTTGATCCAAACCCAAACTTGAACCGTAGCTTTCGATTCTACCCATAATATTTTTTGTATATATATTTAATAAATATTTTCATATACAACATTTCGATACGTACAATATTTGTGCTATGAGAAAATTCAGTTAAAAAATCTTCAAAAAGTTTAGAAATCTAGATACATGATAATGAAAACTAAATACCAAGAGGAGGAAAAAAAATTAAAACATCAAGAAGTAAAATTACAGTTTGATTCACAAGGCATGTTAGAGCCTATAATTTAACTGTGTACAATGCTTAAATTTTTATACTCTTAAAATGAACTAACATAAAAAATACTATTTATATACATAACTATGTAGTACCAAGAAATCGCAATCTATATATTGAACTCGTTCTATTTGAATAAAAATGAAAAGTTATATAAAAGATAATAACTTGAAATAACAAAAAATGTACATTACAACGTAAGCTATGAATATATCAAATTCAATTGCTACGAATTCAAAAAAATAAAAAAATAAAAATCAATTTGTAAACAATGCAAGAAAATTAAAAGCTTGAATTCCAAAGGATGAATATTTTGATTCATCAATTTACACTACAAATCTAACTTTTGATTCACATAAAGCCCAAATTACAAAGATTAACATGTACTTACATCTAAAATGCAATAATCTGATATGATAGCCATTGTAAGAGCCAGTCTTGATCTTGATTTAGCCACTGTTTGATAGCCATTGTTTGAACTATTTTTTCTACGTACTCATTTTTAACACATTCACACATTAAAATATTTTGCACGTAAACTAAATTTATACATTTTCCTAAAATCCATTGTTCAAAATATTAATTTTCCTAAATAATGACCATCAAACAATGACTTGTTAGGACTAGAATTCGGAGTTTTATACAAATTACTACTCAAATTAGAATTTTAGATTTTGTATTCTTCTTACTCAGCCTATAAATTGAAAAAAATAAAAATATAGGTTCCATTCGGGTACCCACGGTTTTGGTTCAAAAACCAAGAACTAACCCGGACCCAATTGATTCTCAGTTTTAGGTAATGCCCAAGCCAATCAACAATACATAAAATTAGTAATGATATCCCTTGTTCTAATTCAGTCATGTGCTAGTCCTGTAAGTCAATTATTTCAGATTGACTGGGCTACCCCATTTTATGTTTATGATATCAAAATCCCATATACAGGTAAATGGGGGACAAAACACAAAAGATTCAGAAGGAACAAAAAATTACTGATGTGGATTAAAGAAATAACCTAAATTAAAGAGAGCAATTAATATCAAGAAATAAGAAGAATGAAAAAGCACTGTCAACGTGAGAGCTACTGCACCTGGTGCCGTTATAGAATTAAACAGTGAAAGACAATGCAATCAGTAGCATAAAAACCAACACGATGCAAATATTCTAATCAATAGAGAAAGAAACAATATGAATAAATGCAAAATAGTGGCGCACACATGTAGTTGTTAAGAATAAAACTAACATGAAACAGAAATGTGTTTGCTAGGATATTGAGCACATTGTCACGGACTTCTTGTTTTCTTCAAGCACCGTGCGGGCCGGCACTTAGCGTTTCCAATTTCCGTCCCTGCAGTTTTTCCACTAAGTCAGCCTCCCGATTAGCGTCGAGGTCTTAGAAAGGCACCAAGTAGAACACTTCAGAGTTTAAAGAGGAACACAAGTGGTTAACGAAATCTTTGTATTGAAAGAAGTTTTACAATACTTTAGAGTTTACAACTTCACTCTCTTGAGCAAATGAATTAACCTACCAACCTATTTATAGTCAAAGCCATTCTTAACGAATAATTAGGGTCAGTTTGATCCAACGGTCTACGTTGCATCTATAGAATACTCTACAACTATCCATACTAAGATATTTACAAAGAATCAACTAGGATAATCTAAAATATTCTATAAATATAATACTTGCCAATTATCTAGAATCTTCCATTACCTTCTCGTTGCCATCATTGTCTAGAACGTTCTGGATTAGCTTCAAGACACCATGGTTCTAGACTATTCTGCCTTCTTAGTTATGAAACGAGCGGGTCATGACATTCTCCCCCGCCTAATTGGGCGACGTCCTCGTCGTCGTGTAGTCCTTCAGTTTGTCTTCGAACTGCCACAAGTCTTCTTGTGCCTCCCAGGTTGCTTCGGACTCGGGCAATCGTTTCCATTTGATTAAATATTGTTTGCAAGGAGGTACTCCACGCATTCGAACCATGCGGTCTGCCAAAACCTCATCAACCCCCTTGTCAAAGGACTTAGTCACAATTTCGGGGGTGCCCGTTGTGACTCACTTCGGCTAGGGTCTTCCATGTCTTCATGGAATGGCTTCAACATACTCACATGAAAGACCAGATGAATCTTCAAAGTGCTAGGTAGGTCAAGGCGATAGGAGACCTTGCCAACCTTAGCGACTACTGGGAACGGCCCTTCATACCTCCGCACCAAGCCTTTGTGAACGCTTCGATATGCTTTGAACTGTTGAGNCTCACATGAAAGACCAGATGAATCTTCAAAGTGCTAGGTAGGTCAAGGCGATAGGAGACCTTGCCAACCTTAGCGACTACTGGGAACGGCCCTTCATACCTCCGCACCAAGCCTTTGTGAACGCTTCGATATGCTTTGAACTGTTGAGGCAATATTTTCACAAGGACTTGGTCACCAACCTTGAACTCTAACGACCGTCTCTTCTTGTTTGCCGACTTTTTCATGCGTCTCCCTGCCTTGTCCAAGCAAGAACGGGCTAAGTCGGCATGCTCCTCCCAAGACTTAGCCATTTTATAAGCTCCAGGCCTTTTTCCTCCTTCAATGGAAGTGGACAGAGTATGGGGCGTTAGTGGTTGTTGCCCGGTTGCCAACTCGAATGGACTCCGCCCCGTAGCCTCACTCCTTTGTAAGTTGTATGAAAATTAAGCAACGTCTAGGAGCTTGGCACAATCTTTTTGATTGGCACTTACAAAGTGCCGAAGATAGCACTCCAACAAGGCATTCACCCTTTCCGTTTGCCCATCCGTCTGTAGGTGAAAGCTTGTAGAGAAGTGTAAGTCCGACCCCAGGAGTTTGAACAACTCCGTCCATAGTCGTCCGGTGAAACGAGGGTCACGATCACTTATTATGTTTCGCAGTAAACCCCAATATTTCACTACATTCTTGAAGAATAACCTTGCCGCTTCTTCCGCCGTGCAATCCTTAGTGGCTCGGATGAATGTGCCATACTTCGAAAACCGATCAACCACCACCGTGATTGACCCGAACCCTTCAGACTTAGGCAAAGCGTTGATGAAGTCAATATTGATGGAATCCCATGGACGTTCCGGGACAGGTAAAGGCTCCAACAAACACGTCGGTGATTTGGTCTCTACCTTGTCTTGTTGACAAACAAGACAAGCCTTCACATAGAGCTCCACCATATCATTCATTTGCGGCCAATAGTAAGCTCGCTCAAGTAATGCCAACGTGCGTTTTTGGCCGGGATGGCCGGTCCACTTGGTATCGTGGCACTCCTTGATAATGTCTCGCCGCAAGTTATTCCACTTAGGAACATAAACACGTTGCCCTGTGGTATAGAGTAAGCCGTCCTCTACCCAGAATCTCCGCGTCTTTCCTTCTTGGGTAGCTTTCACCAACTCCTTAGCCAAAGGATCATGGTCCATGCCTTCCCCGATTAAATCAAGTAATGTCCCTTTGGCCTGACTTATAGCTGCAAGCTTCGCCTTCCTGCTTAGAGCATCGGCAACAACATTGGCCTTGCCGGGCTTGTACTCCAATATATAGTCGAACTCTGCTAAGAAATCTTGCCAACGTGCTTGCTTGGGAGTCAACTTCTTTTGTGTTTGGAAGTAGCTGGTAGCAACGTTGTCTGTCTTGATGACAAACTTAGAGCCCAACAAGTAATGACGCAACACCCGTAGGCAATGAACAATAGCTGTCATCTCCTTTTCTTGCACCGTGTAGCGACGCTCGGTGTCATTCAGCTTGCAGCTTTCAAAAGCAATTGGATGCCCTTCTTGCATTAGAACTCCCCCGATAGCAAAGTCCGAGGCATTCGTTTGAACTTCAAAGGTCTTGGTAAAATCTGGAAATGCCAAGACCAGTTCCTCCACCGTCTTCAAACCATCAAAGGTCGTTTGACGTTTCTCGGACCACTCCCACGCCTTATTCTTCTTCAATAGGTCCGTCAACGGGGCTGCCCTTACCGAGTAGCCTTGGATGAACCGTCGATAATAATTAACTAGACCAAGGAAGGAACGAAGTTCTGTTACCTTGGTTGGTGCCTCCCACTTTTTGATTGCCTTGATCTTTGCTTCATCCATCCTTAAGCGCCCATGACCAACGATATGACCAAGGAAGTACACCTCCTCCTTGGCGAAGGAGCATTTCTCCCTTTTTATGTATAGTTCATTCTCCCGCAACGCCTTGAACACAGTCCGTAGATGGTTGGCGTGATCCTCCAAGTTGTTGCTATAAATGACAATGTCATCAAGATAGACCACCACGAACTTGTCCAAGTATGGCTGGAAAATCTTGTTCATTAACGTGCAGAACGTGGCCGGGGCGTTGGTTAGGTCGAAAGGCATCACCAACTACTCGAACGAACCATATCGAGTAATACATGCCGTCTTAGGTTCGTCCCCTTCCGCTATCCGGACTTGGTAGTAGCCTTTTTGTAGATCAACCTTCGTATAGTACTTTGCACCACCAAGCCTATCAAATAAATCGGCAATCAAAGGAATAGGATACTTGTTTTTGATTTTTACCTTATTAAGTGCCCGATAATCCACGCACATCCTCAACGAACCATCATGTTTATTTTGGAACAAGATCGGTGCGCCATAAGGTGCCTTCGAAGGCCGTATTCTCCCGTGTCAAGTAGCTCCGTCAATTGCCTCTGAAGTTCTTCTAGCTCAGGCGGTGCCATCCGATAGGGTGCCATGGACGGTGGTTTAGCACCCGGCTCGAGCTCAATCCTGTGGTCAACCTCCCTCCAAGGTGGTAATTTCTTAGGCAACTCTGGCAGCATCACGTCCTTGTTTTCCTCAAGGGCTTCCTTGATAACTTTGGGCAAGTCATCTTCCAGCTGTCCCCTTACAGCTTCGTCTTGGTCCTCTGTCTTTAAGGCTGCCAAGTATGTCACCTCACCCTTCTTCAGGCCCTTTGTTAGCTGCATGGCTGAAAGCTGCCCCTTAACTTTCGTCCTAGTCACTGTAGGTACCATGCATGAAGACCCCTTCTCTAAGATGCAAACTGAGCCGAAGGAAGGTATAGGAACAACATTGACCTTCCTCATGAAGTCCAACCTAAGAACCAAGCTGAAATCGTCCATCGTTGCCACCGAAAGATCAACTTGGCCACGCCAGTCCCCAACCGAACTTTCGCCCCTTGAATCGCGCCACCCAGGGGTGTGGTAGGAGAATTCACTGCCTTCATGAAGCCACCACCTTTAGTGATTTTGAGGCTCAATCGTCTCGCCTCATCCTCCGTAATGAAGTTGTTTGTGGCTCCCGTATCAACCATCGCTATAATGGGTCGACCATTCACTTGAGCTTCCACATACATCAATCATTTTTCATTATGGGAAGTCGGAGTAACCTTAGCATTGAGGGCACTAAGTAGTTGCAATGAACTGAAATGTTCCGCCCTTTGATCTTGGCTAGGGCATGAATCCCGTTCCTCCGCTATAGCCGCTAACATACCAAGCTTAGGACAATCACGCATGGGATGTGGCCCTTTGCACACAAAGCACCTACCACGAGGCCCCGATGGAGCATTCTTCCTTTC
>CAIGRO010090064.1:0-10591 GCA_903798355.1 Fraxinus baroniana | reverse complement strand
TGCATCAACTATAGTAAAATTTCATTCTCATGTAACTTTTCATTGTAAACCTTCAATTTTAGATGCAGTTATATAATAAATTTATGGTATCCAGTAAATGAACATTTTCAAACTTCATCAAATAAAACTTTCTAAACATTTTACCTTTTCAGAGCGGCGTGGCGCAGCAAGAGCAGGTACTCTCAAAATTCAACTTTTATGATTCAATTTTTTTGTGATAATGAAATAATACAAATGAACAATTCTTTTATACTACATTTGGTATATAAAAATTAATTTAAACGAACAACTTTTTTATATTACATTTGGTACATAAGAATTAATTACTAATATATTAATTTAAACGCCCATTAAAATTTCTAGATACATGAATAGAAATAAATTCATTTATAATAACTCTATATTCATATAGATCGAGATTTATCAAGTCAATATTCATTGTGTTTAGATTAATGTGAATGTTAATTAATTAATAATATAAAATTCATACTTGAAAAGAATTTTGTAATACTTATTACATATTAAAAACGAAAAGTGAGCTATTATTGAAATAATTGAATCATAGTATGGTTAAAAGCGTTCAAAAAATTATTCTTTTTCTAAACATTTTACCTTTTCAGAGCGGCGTGGCGTGGCAAGAGCGGTCAGCATTCAACTTTAAGTGAGAAATTTAAGTGAAGAAAATTGTACTCTCAAAATTCAACTTTTATGATTCAATTTTTTTGTGATAATGAAATAATACAAATGAACAATTCTTTTATACTATATTTGGTATATAAAAATTAATTTAAACGAACAACTTTTTTATATTACATTTGGTACATAAGAATTAATTACTAATATATTAATTTAAACGCTCATTAAAATTTCTAGATACATGAATAGAAATAAATTCATTTATAATAACTCTATATTCATATAGATCAAGATTTATCAAGTCAATATTCATTGAGTTTAGATTAATGTGAATGTTAATTAGTTAATAGTATAAAATTCATACTTGAAAAGAATTTTGTAATACTTATTACATATTAAAAACGAAAAGTGAGCTATTATTGAAATAATTGAATCATAGTATGATTAAAAGCGTTCAAAAAATTATTCTCGATAATTAATATATTGTAGATAAGTTAAGGAGTAACAGAAACGCTTAGTTTATTTATTTAACTTTGACCTTTAATGATAAATAGATATTTTTGAATTTGATGATTCTTTTATGTTATGATACTATAAACTACTAACTTTAAATTGTTAAACAGACAAATTTATTTATGTAATTAAACTTTAGTATTATGTCATTTGTATTGGAGGTGGGTATTAACTATTAAATATATAAAAGGCATAGGAACCTATATCGAATGAGAGCCTCTTTGAAACCTATTTTATTGTAAGAATGTATTTTAAAATAGTAAATTGATGGAGTATGTGTTGCTAAAAAAAATAAGAAAATATTTTCGTGTATAATATTATTTTGTTAAAAATTGTATGGCTAAAAAGAAGTGGGAAAAAATGTAATTTTAAAATAATGTAGAGTCCATTTGATTGGTTTAAATTCCATGGAAAATATCACATATGAGGAATTTAATTTTTACATTGGCAATTTGATATGAAAGTGGAAATGACATTCGAATTTCAAGGTACAAACACTTTAAGTTTATTTTTTTGCCAATTTTGCGGAAAATACATTCATGTGGGATACTTATGTTTTTATTTTTCAATTTACATGCATTTTCACATTTGCCAATCAAACGGACCGTAGATCAAACAAGGGAATAAAGCTAACAAATGTCCATAAACAGCCTTAGGTGCTATATTAGCTTCAAGTTCCAACACTTCTTAGGCTGCCATTACCATTAGGCATAAGCCGGATTCTATGTAATTGGCATAAAAAGGTACATATATAAAACGACTCGTAGGCAAATGAAGATTTCATCAAAGAATTATTTTAATATTTATTATTTGAGAAATAGTTATTTATTCAAATAAATTATCTTTTTGTATATTTGTTTTGAAGATGACTTTTGCAGCCAATCTTCTATTCCATCCACGACTTATTTAATTTGCATTATTAACAAAAAATACAAAATGGATTGTTTAGCCAAAGAAACCAAATTTTGCAGTGTATAAGCACATTTACACCAAGATTATCCTGTATGTGCCTCAACTTTGAAACAAGTTTAGCCACCACCTTAGGGCACGTTGCTCGATCATAATCAGCCAATTTCGTGACTTTGCTAATTTTCTGCGTTCCAAAGTGATAACTTTCGCCATTTAGGTGCCCTTGAAGAATGGTCTTGGGCCTTGGATAATACTTCATAGAACAGCATAAAGTAGAAACATCCAATGATTCAATTATCGTTACATGGAGGGGCACGTCACAAGTTACTTTTTTCACATTTTTACTTGTAAGGGAATCTCGCGTTATTCATGAAAGAGTTAAAAACTCATCTACATTAAATTAAATAAAATTAAGAAGTATTTACGAACGTGGTCATTGAATTCTAGAAACATCGACATGGGATTTGTAATGAGCAGATGAAGTTAGAAATCTAAGATTTTAACGAGAATCACGCTTTTATTGCACTCAAAACTTTTTAAGGTATACAATGTAATAACATATGAAACAAACTCTTCGAGTAGTAATTGAACAACGTAATGCCCTTGATACAAGCTCATAATCCGAAGTTAAGAAAATCCCTTAGATGTTCAACACTTCCCTTTTAAATGAGTAGGTTGAATACTACAAGATTAAAAAAAAAAAGTCAAATGTAATACCAACTATATTGAAGTAATTAGTAAAAGGGAGCTCCCTTCAGTCCAAGCACAGAGAAGTATAGGATGAAATTTATCTCCCGCATCATTCACACGGTTACAGTAGTAAAAAGCCACATCCCTTCTACTGCATTTGAATGAATGAGTCGGCAGATAATTCGAACCCTTCACATATCCATGAGTGGACTGAAGAAAGCTCTCTTAAACTAATATTCAATGTACAAGTTATTAAAGAATCAAAAAGCTTAAACTATCGAATCTTAATTTTTTGCTGCATTCAAATATACTTCCCAGTTAATAAAACCAGCAATAACAAAGTGCTTACTCTAGTTGAAGATCTTTTTGTTATGGTATGTTGCAGGATTGCTTCTCAAATCAACTACTGTTGAATGAATATTTTGTGATGTCAACTAACAGGATTTTTAAGCCATAATATCAACAGAAATTCTGCTCTACTCTGAAGGCAAGAACACATTGTAAAACAAAATATTTTTGGTTCATGCAAAAAATATAGGAATTGGATTAAAATCTTCAGGGGTGGAGAAGAGGCAAAAAAGTTTACTCTAAAATAACGACATAATAAACCCTAATATAAATGTTCACCTTCAAATTATATTTAAATTCTAATTAAAAAAACCTAAACTAACAAAGGAATTGAGTTTTTCAAGATGGAAAAATGCCAGCATCAGCAATCAGCATGAATACTAACCCTAACCCTGGAAAAGATACCCGCAACAATAGGAAAAAAAAAACCACTTGCCTGGGAGATCTTAAATTACCAAATACCAAGGCAAAAGCATTGGTACTTGTTAAAGAACACATCCCACATTAGTTAAAATTTAAAATAATATTCCATCCGTGCCATTTATATAAGCTTGCTTTGTTTTTCACACGGATTAAAAAATCTTATTTAATGTTATTGGAAAAATAGTTTTAGCCAAAAACTTTCTTAGTTTACCCTCATTTAATTATCAATAATTAGTAGTAAATTATTGTTGGAAGTAGTAAAGAAATAAGGGTATATTAGTAAACGAACAAAACAAAACATTCTTAACAAAGAAACAAGACTGTATAATTAGAATAAGAAAATAAGGAAAGCGAGCCTATCTATATGGGGCGGAGGGAGTAAACGACTACTCTTGTTAACCTCTTAATATAGAACCCAAGTTCCAATATCTTATCAAAGACCACAATGTTCAAATGAGGAAGATTAGGTCCAAAGCTTAAACTAATTACCAGTAAACAGCATACAAGAAAATGGAACCCAAGTTCCACTAATGACTACTACTGAGTTCTGACTTTCTCTTGCAATATATATTTGGTTGATTCATAAGCATGTTACACCTTTTGCCTATTATAAACTGATTTTTAAGAGTGAGTTCTGTATAATGTAGTTTTCATAATTGTGTTTGTAAACTTACATCCAGGCCTTTATACAAGTGAAATGGATCACAGGGAGCAAAATCATTTTCCTTAGACATGCATATCCATTTCACATTAATTATAAATCTCCTGCATTGCCATTAGATAATATATACCTGAATCTTGTCGGCTCCTTTAGAATTAAAAGCGACGGCATATAATGAAATCTAACACAAAATAAGGAACCATAAAAAACATAATCACAAACCAACAAGAAAAGAGGAGAAATACTCAACTTACTGATGTTGGTTGAACAGTGTGACAAATCAATGCTGGTAACTTCCTTTCTTCTCAAGCAGAATGTGCAGTGAAAAACACAAAAAGTTAAAAATGAAATCTCAACAAAGAAGAGTTCAAGAAAACGAGAGAGAGATAGAGAGATGAATGAAATATAATGGAAAATCCATCCCTCCCCAACAGCCACAACACAGCCACAGAAAGTAATATAAAGTGGAAAAGAGAAAAGCAGAAAGCAGAAAAAAGAAGCTGTAGTTGAGGAGAGGATGATGGATCACTGTCTTCATGGGAGTCAGAGAAAGAGAAAGCGATATAAAGATCTCTACAAATCTGGAAAAGGAGGGGGAAATGGGGTTTAGGAGATTTCTCAGGTGATCTTGTAATTGCAATTGGATATATATTTATACACAGATGAATAAAGGGCTCTCCCCCCACCCCTCTCTCTCTCTCTCTCTCTCTCTCTCTCTCTGAACTGCAACGTATGTGGGGACTGGGGACGAGGAAAAAACATGTGTAGTTTTCTTTGACCATAGCCCTTAAATTTTGCCTGTCTACCACTGTGTATATACTTGTATATACTGTCCGGCCTGTATTTTTCTACAAGTATTTATTTAAACTACTGGAGAAGCTAGATTAGGGTTAAAGAATTGCATTGAATTCTCGTATGATGGGGATGGATCAGCGACCAATGACCCTAGGTTAGTCTGGTCGGTCCGGGTTAATAAAACTAAAAACACGAGGCATGACTCGGTTGGGCAGACCTCCAAGCCGACTTTCTTTTTCTATATATATATATATATATATATTATTTTTATTTATTATTTTTTTTTATCATTTTTAGCTAATTTTCTGAAAAAATGAAAACAAGTTCATTTTGATTGATTAGTGTTAGGACTTGGAGTTGATCTATAAACAATAAGCAATTAGGAAAAGTATTTCAATCATTTATATATCTAAGAGCATCCATGTGAAGTCAATTGGGCACTTTTATTCACACATCTCCCCAGAAATTCACTCTATAATGAAAAATCACATCATCGTCCACCGATCAACACGACCTCCCAATGATGAACTTTTCTAAATATCTCAATTGCAATTAGTTAAGAAGATCAAAATCTACATCATATCCTGATATCCACCGCATCATGCCTGCATTACCTTGAAGATTCCACGACTATAAGAATTCACTATGACAGAATATGTCGCTACATGTCACGATTAACTAGGGCCTCATCTTCATTTGACCCTTCGTTAATTAAATTCATCCCGTGAAACAAAGTATAGTTCATTCTTGAGGTGTAAGTCGCTAGATATGACAACTAACTAGGGCCCCATCTTCATTCGAACATTCTACTTATGTCTCTTGTATTCATATGCCTTAGTCTGAGAATGATTTTGATACTAACAGTTAAGACTTTGAGTTTTCTTTTTCAATAGATAGCTTAATTTTTAGGAGGGTACAAATTCTTTATCTGAGAATGACTTTGATACTAACCGTTAAGACTTTGAGATTTTCTTTCAATTGCTTAATTCTTTATAAATTCAAGACCATCATTTAACGTGTAATGTGTGACTTTTGTGTGAACATCAATCTCTAACACATAATTATAGCATAGAGATAGAATTTAGTCCTAATTAATTTTGTTTCATAAAATATCACATTTTTTTTTTTTTTTTTTGTCAATTTCTTTGTTACCTCACATATATTTGACAGCATATTAATTTAATTTCTTCTTTTGTTTCTTTCTGGCCAACGCAGCCTCACAAGTAGTTACATGTTTTGATTGAATTTCAATGATCTTCCTTGATTGCTGATTTAATTACTTTATTAATCAGTACTAGTATTACTCGGTCGGTCCAATTATGCTTACAATACATGCTTAATATGTTTACAATGTCCAACTCGTTACTTTATTCAAAAATAATTTAAATTTTAGAGCCTTTTCAAGACTTTACGGAAAGCACTTTTAAAGCCTTTTGAGAGATTTTCAAGATTCTTGATTTTTTTTGTTGACGCTGTCAATTTGGTCCTTAAAATCCTCTATACATATACCTTCAATAAGTTAAATTTATTAAATTCTCTTTTTCTCCTTCGCATCAATTCCACTATTCCTAGTGTTTTTGTGTTACTTGCATACATAATATTTCTTAATTTAAGAATCTTGTGCCCAAAAGAGTGAGCTTGCACCTTATAAATTTTATGTGAAATATTATATGTTACATGAATATAGAGTAATATAAAAAAAAATTATTACAATAAGAACATAAACAAATAGAGAATGAAAACTGCAGAAATATGTTAAGAGCTGAAAATACTATAAATCTGCAAACTGAGGCCTATGTGTACATAGTCTCCATAAAATAAATTCGCCCCTCACCTTAGGTGCTTGAAGTTTAGTCCGAACGTTTATCTCCTAGGATACAATAGAAGAACCGATAGAATTGAGCTCTTCAATTTCTACTCCGACGAATGAATTTGTGTCAGAACAGCACCACCAAGAGTTAGATGAAAATGAAAAGTTTATGAGAACTGGAACTGAAAATTATGGAGAAGAGGATATAATTTTTCTGGTGTTGAATAGTGGAAAAATGAGCTCATATATAAACTTGGCCCCCATGAATGGTGAGTAAATATGTCCATTAAATCAATAGTATAATGGCAATAACCATTGGAGTTTTAACAGTTTCAGAAGCTAAAAATTCAGTTGGAGAAAGCAAAAATTAGCAAAACGTGGACATTCCTAAAGGGTCAAATTTTGCTCCGTTAGGTCCAACGTTCATGTATGTAAACAAGTTTAAGGCTCAATGTGCTATTTTTAGTCCTTGATTTGCACCTCACTACGTTTGCACATGGAGAGAGTATCTATGTTACACATGATTACGCCATTTCAAAGTGTAACCATATATAAAGTGGTAATTGATTACATCAACTTCCTATGTGGGATAAATTTAAATATAGTTTTCCCTCCAACGAAAATCTTCTTCCAATGTTCCACTTTGAAGTCTAATTTCTCATTCACCCGTTTATTAGTTTTGGCAAGTAAATATATGATTTCGATATTCTTATGAAGGTTAACACGGGTCAACTTTGATCTTCCAAATTGAACCAATGAGTCCCACCTAAAATTGTGCCAAAAGTAAGCTCAACAAAGTTATATTTCCAACAATCCCTCACATGACTGAAAATTGGGAACGACACATAAAGACTTGATGATAGAGTTCAATGGTTGAAACATGATTATTTCTAACACAATTCAATTCTCATTATCATGTTGTCTTTTGTCATGACCATATGTCTGGTTCTGCAAGAGTTTCTAAGAATGGAGCCCCATACAATTCTCTTATAAGCGGCTCACTTCTCTCTCACATATGTGATTTATTATTGCAAGTAACTCGCATTACTTCTCTCGATTTCAGATGGATAATAATTATTAAAAGCCTATTACTTATCCTTCATCCTTACAGATATCACCGTTTCATCATAGGAATGGGTAGGAGGTAACATCCCCATATTGATTCAATTAAGTATTTACAATTAGGTTTTCTCTTTGAACTTAGATCTTGTGATCTCTAGTCAACTAGGTTGAGTTTCCTTAGTATTAACTTATTCATTTAAAGTCTAATTCCTTTCGATGATTTTCCAACTAACTCTTTATTTAATCCTTTAGTTAACGAATCTTCAATGTTATCATTTGACCTACATAGTCAATAGAGATAATTCCAACTAAGAGTAGTTGCTTTATGATATTGTGTCTATGACGTATATGTCTCGACTTACCATTGTAAATGTTACTCTGTACCCTTCCAATTGTTGATTGACTATCACAATGTATGCAAATTGCTGGAACGGGTTTTGACAATCTTGGAGTATTTTCTAAGAAGTTGCGTAACCAGTCAACCTCTTCATCACATTTATCTAGAGCTATAAACTCAAATTTCATAGTATATCTAATTATAACTGTTTATTTAGAAGATTTTCAGGATATAGCTGCTCCTCCAAGTGTGTCCACAAACCACTAGTGGACTTCGAATCTTTTATATTAGGTGTCCAATTAGCAATATTATATCCTTCAATGACTGTTGGATATCTTGTATAGTGCAGTCTAGAATCACGAGTATATCTTAAGTACCTTAATACTTTTACTATTCATTTCCACTTATCAGCTCTTGGATTACTCGTGTATCTACTCAGTTTACTAACTGTGCAGGCTATATTTGGTCTGGTATCTATCGGTGTTCTAATCATGCCAGAAATATAATTGACTTATAACGAGCCATTCTGATGTTCTTGAAATTTTAATTACAAGTATGATATCAGCTAAACTCATATCTTTCATGTTAAATCTTGTAATTTAACATATGTTTAGTGTATTTAATCATCTTATTGTTACTACCAACAATAAGCATGTTATCAATGTAAAAACATAAATTAACATAACCATTTCCGGTACCTTTGACATAAACACATTTGTTACCTCTGTTGATTTTAAATCCACACTCCATTATGACATTATCAAAATTTACATGTCATTTTTTGGGGTGCTTGTTTCAACTCATATAATGATTTCACCAATTTAAAGATTTTCTTTTCTGCCCTGATGATGAAAACCCCTCGATTTGTATTAAAGTAATCAAGGTATTCCCGTTATTTGTAATCTTTTATTACTAAACTGGTCTTATAAATTTCAATAGCTCCATCTTCTTTCATTTTTCTTTTGAAATTCCTTGAATCTTTGTAGTTTACTTCCTGAAGGAAGATCCACTAGCTTACGTGTATGATTTTGCAAAATGGAATCTATTTCACTTTTAACAACATCTTTCCATTGAAGTCCTTCTGAAGAGTTCATAGTTCTTGATAGCTTTGAGATTTAATTTCTAACATATAGGTCAGAAAATTTGGACCATAAGGTTTTTCTGTCATTTCCCTTTTACTACGTCTTGATTCAAGCTCAAACTTCTCTTCTAATTCTTGGTTCGGACTATTTCCAACCATAGTCTCATGTGTCCATTTAAAAGAACTTGCTTCCTTTTTGGATCTATATGAAAATACATGTTCAAAGAATGAAGTATTTCTCTATTACATTATCGTGTTTTAGTGTATGTTTAGGATTTTAGATTCATGCACAAAAAATCGATAAGAACTACTATTATGAGCACAAAGACGGACCCAGTATATGCTAGGGAGCGCCACCACTCATGCTGGGTTTTGTCGGACCATCGAGTCGTCGACTACGGGCTGTGTCTAGTTCGTCGTTCGTCTTCTTCCTCAACTTTTCTGTTGCTCAACCTTTTTTTTCAGTTTGAAAATGGACCAATTTGGCTAGCCTAGCATTTTTTTGAAATTGGGCCAATGCGGCTCATTTGACTGCCCAACCTAAATCTCACTCCCAAATCCCTAAATTCCCAAATTCTCAGGGTCTACTGTTACTTTACATTTCCTGGTAAGTCTATTGTCGGCCATCGCTACTCGCCTGTCTCTGTCTATACATTATTTTGATTTTTGCCAATGTGAAGTGTGAACTGCCTGCTTGAACTTTTGAACATGAGTAAAATTCACAGCATATTGATATTACGAAATTTGTGGTAGGTTTCCTAAAGTCATTTAATATGTGAACTCCTGAAACAGCGCTGCAGCAGCAAGTGCTAGCAACGCTGCAACAGCCAACGGGTCAATAACTGCTCGGCAACGGCCAGAAGAAAAAAGAACAACAAAATAATTGTGAATTTATTTCAGCCGGTTAGTGGTTACTGCCCTTTATATTTTCATTGGTGAATGGTGATTTGGTTATTGAATATTGGTGATTATCTGATTGACTGATTGTAGATTTGTAGTTTTTCTGTTTGGAATATAATATTATGATTTAGGCCTTAAGTTTATTGGGTGATTAAATATTATGTAATTAAATATTAATAAACGACATCACTCTTACGATCACTGATTATTGACGTTGATCGGTCAACGTCCGTCCGAGCTGGGATCGTTTGCTGGGTCCATCCCTGTATGTGCATAGCCAATGAAGATGTAATCTACAGTTTTTGGGCCTATTTTTACATTCTTACAAGATACCCCCACACTTGTTAATATTTATAAGAAGACTTTCTCCATTTCCATAACTCATAAGGGGTTTTTTCCATTTTCTTTCGGGACACCTTATTTAAA
>CAIGRO010090025.1:0-19137 GCA_903798355.1 Fraxinus baroniana | reverse complement strand
ATTAAATACTGTTCATTTTGTGTAAAATTTGGTTTAATGGTTGAAGATGAATTTTAATTTGATGCAAAATTTGATATAGCCCTGGAGATGGCCTTATCAAATTTTTTATCTACACCAAATATGGGTAAAATCTCTACCTACCAAATCAAATAGAAATTGCAATTTTGAAATTGTTGGTTCGATTTCGCATGAATCCATTGATGTTTCGGTTCAAAATCGAAGCAATCGTTTAAAAACTATTTGATTTAAGTTTCTATTGTCAAATTCAAATAGTTCATTCATTTGGAAAATTAAAAAAAAAAAAAAAAAAAATGCTTGTTTTACCATACTTATGAGGTTAGTCAATACTTTTCACAAACCTACCCTTACATTTCTTTTAACATTGAGACATCCCCATGTTATAAAAATATCAATAATCTCCTCTATTTTTAATTTTGAATGTTGGAGACACCATCAAGTTTTAAAATATTACCAACCTCCTCAATTTTTTATTTTAAGTATCATATTTACCCCTGGTCACCTTTAAGATTAATTAATTATTAAATATAACGATTTTGTCAATTTTGCAACACAATGGATGATGAAGTTGTGAAACCAAAATTGAATTGAAGTTCAAAGACCGAATCGAAATTCAGTTACTAATTGTAGTGACCCAATTGAAATTTCGCTATAAGTTCAACATTTGTGGATGATTCATATTTTTTAGCTAGAATTTATGACATGGCCATTGAGAAACTAAATTGAGATTTTTTTTAACTCAAAAACTACATTTGAACTCATTTGGTTAATTGTATTCAAATGTTTCTTCTATATAAAAATACTTCTTCTAAAAGTCTTTCGAAAGAGAAAGTTCAATTATAAATTAATTTTTAAATATCAATTAAGATAGTTTTCTCAAAAAACTATTTTTTTTTTTAAAAAATAGAAGTAATAGCAAAAGTTTGCCAAACGGAGCTAAACACATCAGTTATATGCTACAATCAACCTACACAAATAACATTAAGCCCCTATTTTCCAGGAATTAAAATTTAATTTTTAGTAATTATTAATAAAAGTTGATAAAATATGTAGTTGGAAAGTTGTGAATCTTAATTATAATTAGAACCTATTTGGTAACAATTAAAATCCAATTAAAATTGAAAATATGGCCGTTATTGGGTCTCACCCGTCAAATAAAAGTTAACAATAACGATTAGTTTTTCAATTTTAATCCGATTTTAATCTCTACCAAACATGCTGTTAATTATTGACTTTAATGTAAATTAAAATCTAGATTTTAATCAATGTCAAACGCGGGCTAAATAAATAAATACTTGGATTAATCAATCTCACTCACCTTTCACTTTAACAACCATTTTAAAATTTTGTTTAGATATTTGCTTAGTCAATCTAAATCCTTTATTTGGTATTTTCGATCTCAAATCCATTTGTAATGTAATTATCTTATATTGACATGTTTGGCAAAATTTAAATTATAATTAATTGATTAAATATATTATTTAATATCCATCGAATAGGAACTTAGTAGAATTTAATCTACACCAAATAGGAGTTTAATAGTCGCCAAGCATTGCAGATAAATTTTTGTAGGCGGTATCGATTTTTTTTCTTTTTTAATCCAATTAGCATTGCAAATGCTTTTGTATGGTAACTTCCACATTTGACCGATCGGTTATGAATACTTAAAAGTACGGTCAAATAAATACCAAACATTTTAAATACAGCTTGTTTGGTAACAATTAAAATTAAAAATATGATCGTTATTGGGTCTCACCTGTCTAATAAAAGTCAACAATAACAACTAATTTTTCAATTTTAATCCAATTTTAATATTTACCAAACAGGCTACCAGAGTTATTAAGCCCTAGTTTGGTCCCAATTTTTCAAAATTTAAATTTTCAATCGTGAAGTTAATAATTTTTATCAATTTTTAACTATATATTTCATAATTTTTGTTGGATCAATTTACAAAAAAAAATTGATTTGGCTATTTGGACAAATAAAACGGGGTTAAGAGTGTAAGATGCCACGTGGCAAAGATTAATCTGTACTGAATCAATCCAATTTCTTGAACCAAACAATCCTCTCTCTCTTTAGCCGCAAATGCAATACACCAGCACCAGTCACCCACCCCACCCACCCACGCATCACAAAAAGAGAAAACCGAAAACTGGAGAGAGAGAGGGGGAAATCTACATGAGTTAGAGGCAACAAAATGAGTAAGCTAAACACATCCAGCTCGGAATTGGATTTGGATCGACCTAATATTGAAGACTATCTCCCTTCTGGATCCATCCAAGAGCCTCGCGGCAAACTACGCCTGTAGTTCTCCATCCATTTTCTGTATCTATTTCTTAAATCGATGTAATTTGAGCTAATTACAATTTGTGGTGGCAGACGTGATTTGCTCGACATTTCGCCCACTCTAACTGAGGCAGCTGGTGCCATTGTCGATGTGAGTAATTTTGCCTCCTTTTAGACGGTTTTCTGCTAAATTAATTGGTCCTTTTTGATACTGCGTGAATTTTCATCAGAATTTGAATAGAGTGCTCTTCAAACATATTTTTTACCCGTATGCATGACAATAATATCATAAACTTTTTGATAAAATGTTAACTATGCCTATTTAGTCAGTTTAAAGGAATGTTTCTCAATATTTTAGTGAGCATTACGCTCCTTTATTTGGAAGCCAATATATTCCATATAAATATGTAAAATTTGCTATAAATTGATGATTTGCAGCTAATTATGTGCCTCAATGTATAGATCCCAGTTTAAGGGGGAAAAAGAAGAAGAAGATTTTACTATGAAGTGATAGAAGCTGCAGCCTACATTTATATTCATCAAGGGCATAAAAGTAGTTTAGCTACAAAATACAAATAACTTTAGTGGTTGTAATTGAACAATTAATTTGATTACACTTGGCAGTTATTATGGAGAGCAATCTGTGAATAATGAGAACAATATCCCTTTCACTAAAACATATGCTATAAATATTGCAATGTTCTAAAGAGGATTCAATAGATGCATTGCTCGAGATATTGTGTTACAAAAATTGTGTTTATTATAACTCATTTGGTTTAACAAACCCAAAACTTTTGCTAGTGTTTTGTTTATCATAATTTGTATCATTGCATGGAAATCGGAACCAGACAAAAATTAGAAATTGGAATTTAGGAAAACATTCAACTTTTGAACTTAATATATGCATTGTAGTAGTTTCAAAGTCATGAATGAATATAGAAGCAAAGATAGGATCAAGTGGTTTTATGAACAATTAATGATGGGTTGTAAAAGATAACTGCGTGTACAAAATATTACTCGTTGGTTCAATCATGTGGTATGATTTCTTGTTATTGTTGAGTCATAAGTCTTGACCTTGGAATTGGGTATTATGTGACAAATCAAAACTGATGTACTTGCTTTGTCACCTCCCTATGTAAAATGAAGCAGAGATTACATAATTCAAAGAATTACTTTGAATGTTTTGGCTCACACACCAAACCCAATGTGTCATTTCTTTACATAGACATACATTCAAACTAATCTCAGAATATCAAGGAATCAGTTAGCAAGAATCAATACAAGATTAAGTTTAAACAATTGAATTCAAAAAATAACTATCCTCATAAAGTGCAAGAGTTAACTGTCATAATATATCTGCTGCACCTAAATTTGCAACTCCAAAATCTGTAGCTCCAATATTCTCACTAACACCCTAGTACCTCCGAATGTAGTATGTATCTGACTATTTAGATTTGCCAATTTCGTACAAAATTATATATATTGTAGGCATCATTGAAAAGTGTGGTGCTCTGACAGTTGTATATCAATGCCTCTTCCTACTAGCAAACAACATCTTATGAGTGGTGGTGACAGATCTTTCTGAAATTGTGTGCTGCGACAATTGTTTTAACACCCCGTAAATGTGGTGGCCTTCTTTGCGTTCTGTCCTTGATAGATATGTTACCTACTTTGGTTTCATTTCTGATCCTTGCTGCATGACAGGACTCTTTCACTAGATGCTTCAAGTCGAATCCTCCGGAACCATGGAACTGGAATGTGTATCTGTTTCCTTTGTGGTGTTTGGGAGTCGTAGTCAGATATGGGTTCCTTTTCCCGTTAAGGTTAGTATCTACCTGATCAAAGATTGTTTATCTCCTGTAATTATCAAGAAGTTGCATATCTTTGGCTTTTTTCGGCTAGGATGAAATGAAGTGGAATATCAAAATTGTTCCACAGGTTTAAAGTTGTATAATCTTGAAGAGTGTATTTGTACATTATATTTCTTTGAAGACACCATGTATCTGCTCTTTACATACAGACATGTATGCATGCATTATCTGTTAAATCTGTACTTTCCAGTACAAATCCTTTATGGTCACCTGATGCTTTTCTATTTAAATACAGGGTACTGGTACTAACAATAGGATGGATAATATTTCTCTCATGTTATTTTCCTGTGCATACCCTTTTGAAAGGGAATGATAAATTAAGGAAAAAGTTAGAGGTATGACTTCAGACTTCTTACTGTATGGATTTGGCATTTTTTATTTTTTATTTTTTTATATTCTTCAATTGAGACAAGTTAATGTGTACAATTAATTAGTCTTCTGCCACTGTCTCACATCACTTATTTTTTCTTCAGAGGGGTCTAGTAGAATTGATTTGTAGCTTTTTTGTTGCTTCATGGACTGGAGTCATCAAGTACCACGGTCCACGGCCCAGTATGCGGCCAAGGCAGGTGGGGTTATTTCTTTTTGTATTCGTCTGATTTTTCCCTGTGCTTCAACAATATTTTAGCTGAGATCTTCAATGTCTAATTGAGTTTTCTTTCAATGATCTGTGCAGGTTTTTGTGGCAAATCACACATCAATGATTGATTTCATTGTTTTAGAACAAATGACTGCATTTGCAGTAATTATGCAGAAGCATCCTGGTTGGGTTGGTAAGTATCTTAGATTGGTTATCTAGGAACTGCTACACTTGAAACATTCTCTACATTATGACTGTTACAATACTGAATGGAGCTACCATAAGTGTGCAAGACGGGGAAGATTTTTTTGTGATTTTTTGCGATTTTTTGCCCTCTCAAAATTTATAACATTGTGGTTTTGGGACCCTGTAGTTTTGACATTTGCTAAATTCTGAATTTCGGGCAAAATGTGACCTTAATCTTATGTACATCACTGTCATGGTAAACAGAGGTTAAGATAAAAGAAATGCTTTTGATAAGGAATTAATAAATGCTTTGATATAACTCAAGTTTCATTTTAGTGTATATATATAAATGAGACTGGAATTCCTAAAACTTTTGATAGGGAATTTGATAGTGTGAAATGGCAATGTTTGCTGACTAATGTACTAATTCTTAAAATTAATTGATTTCAGAAAAAAAGAGGAGTTTGTTTATTCCTGTGAAGTTTCATTATATTTATCGATGTAGCATTAATTAAAAGCTGGATGGTATATTACTGTTTTGTTGGCTTACCTGTCAGGTGCATGCTTTCCTCCTCTGTTTTAATGAAGTGACCTTATCATTTGTCTTCTGCATAGGATTATTGCAAAGCACTATTTTAGAGAGTTTAGGATGCATCTGGTTCAACCGTTCGGAGTCCAAGGATCGTGGAATTGTAGCCAGAAAGTATGTTTTACTGAAAAAGTCCTATTGTCATAATATTTACAATTCTATCGATTTAGGTATTCTAATATAAATTTTACTTTTAGGTTGCGGGAACATGTTGAAGGGGCTGATAATAACCCTCTCCTCATATTTCCTGAAGGAACTTGTGTGAACAACCATTACACAGTGATGTTCAAGAAGGTAACTTTTATTCATACACAATTGTTTAATCTGCCACATAAAAATCAGTTCTGTTTTTATTGTTAACTAACTCCTTCTGTGCCAACAATGATATTCCCCTGCAAAAAATGAATTTTTCTCTAAGCTTAATGACGATATTCAGATGCTATTGAATCCTGCTCTTTTTACACTTTGGTTTTCCTTGTTCAAAAATGTTGTGCTACTTTCAAGTAGATGATTTTGCTTTAAGCATGATGTTGAATTTCTAATGCTAGAGAGTCTCTCTCCTTGAACATTTGTTTTCCCTGTGAATGGAACAAGCCTTTCAAGTAGATGATAGGTTACTGAAAAAGAGAAGGCAATTTGGGAGTTTTAAACTGTGAAATTTATTTGTTGAATATTTAGTTCAAATTGTTCTATGCTGACTATATTAATTGTTCCTATGAATTATGAATTATTGTTTTGGCAGTGAAATAATTAATTATTGTAAATGCTTACTCTATATATTTTCTCAACTACCAATTTTTTCTATGGTCTTTAGGGTGCATTTGAACTTGGCTGCACTGTTTGTCCAATTGCAGTCAAGTACAACAAGATTTTTGTTGACGCCTTTTGGAATAGTAAAAAGTAAGTTTCTTCATGGTGCTGGTTTCTAAGTCAACACCACTTATAATATTTCCAATATTTTCACTTATTGTTCGCAGACTTCTTGAAATATTTCTTTTGACATGGTTGGAACTTAATTCTTGTGGAAAGACTGTGATAAATAGTATTGTTATCGTTGTTAGCTAGGGATGGTTCTTTCCAAACCGTACAATTTGCAAAAATTGTAATGACTATTAGTTAATCACTTTTATGGACAATTTTTTAATTTTTTCTCCAGACAATCCTTCACGACGCACTTGTTGCAGCTCATGACATCATGGGCTGTTGTTTGTGATGTGTGGTACCTGGAGCCTCAGAATCTGAGACCTGGAGAAACACCAATTGAATTTGCAGAGAGGTTCAGTCAACATCAATGTCTCAATGCTATTTTGCGCGCATTTATGACTTTGGAGACGAAGATATTTTAATTTCTGAACGATCTTAACAAGGATCCTCCTTGGTTTGATGTTCCTTTCAGGGTGAGGGACATTATTTCTGTTCGGGCAGGCCTTAAGAAGGTTCCTTGGGATGGATATTTGAAATACTCTCGCCCTAGCCCTAAACATCGTGAGCGGAAGTAAGTTGTGCATTTGTTGATTTCTTTTGACTCATGGAGCATAGTCCCTCTCTCTCCTCATTAATTTGCTACAATATCAACATTTGTTTAGTGGATTGCTTAACACTCGTCCATCAATTCAACATGTTTTGCGCTGAATATAATTATGTCAGTACATTGTAATTGCTGTTAGAGAGGGTTTTGTTTCGCACTTCTCTCAAACATAATAAAAAGGATAAGGAAAGATTAACCCTCTTGTTACTTATATATGGTTGTTGTTCAAGTGGTGTCTGCACCAATATATTTATCCAGTATTTGATTTGGGATGCATTTCAAATGATTGATTTTCTTTGCTGATTTAACAATCACTGAAACCCGTGTTTCTTATGCATGTGTATATTTTTATTTGCAGGCAACAAAGCTTTGCTGAGTCAGTGCTTCGTCGTCTGGAAGAGAAATAGATTCAAGATATGCAATTTCATTCCTATTTGTCTTAAAAAATTCAGCTCACCAATATAAAAACGGTTCCCTTTGCTGATACATTTTAGCGAAAAGGTATTGATTAATAACGGGATGGGACGATATGTTTGCTAGTTGTTACCAATTTGAAGAAGAGTGTACTCAAAACTGTGTTTTCATTAGCTTGATGCGCTTTTAACGAACCAGTTTGAATATAGACTGTAATCTGTTCCTCTGTACGTGTAAATACTTAATGTATATTCCATTTCATAATTCCATGGGTTCAAAATGCTTGTTAGCTCACAAGGTAAGCCAGGTGGGAAAAAAATATTAATTTATCATGTGGACATATATATATATATATGTGTGTGTGTAATTAATTGTGTATAAATGCTATATTAAAGTTAAGCCAAAAATTAAAGTGATCTAACAATAAATTAAATTATTGGGTTTTTGACATCTAAATAAAGTGTGAGTCGGATTATATATATAGAAATTGACTCTATTAGGGTTGTATTTGATGAATGGCCAAATGCATAAGAAAACTATAAATAGAGTTATGATCTCAATTTATATGTGATTCCCATTTTTTGTATTATCTTATTAATAGAAGAATGCAAGAGAAAATATATTGAATAGAAAAATTCAAAACCCACAATCAATAACAAAGATTGAAAAATTGAAGAAGCAATAATCATGAATCAAATTTAAGAACAAAACAATGAAGATTATGTACAAGAAGTCAAAATTAAGATCACAAATTCAAGAATAAAAAAAAGTCAATATTCAAATTCAAGATCTGGAATCAAGATCATGTACTAACGAATCATTCTTAATGAATTAAATTATGTTCCGCATTTAATGATTCCCTTGGTGTTTTGATATGGAAGATCTCGACAATAAAGTAATTAGATTTTCGTGTTCTTAAAATTTAAAGTTTCATAAAATTCTAACAAGTGGTATCAAAGCTGACTCCATGTTAAACCATCAAAATTTTAGGAAGAATTTTGTAGCTGAAATTCATACATTGAATTTTGGGATATTTTGATTTGGTATGTGAATTTTAGCTATAAATTTTGTAATACTGAATTTTCTAAAAGAAAGAATCTTAGGGCTAAAAGTCATAATTTGGATTTTTCAACTTTAAGATGTGAATCTTTTGCCCTTAATTTCAAACTTTTGGATTTTTTTGGACCTACATCATCGCAGCACCGTTGCTGTGTTTGGGCACTGCGACTCTACATTTCAACATCTCCCACAATGCTGCAGCCAAATGGGGCGTTGCAGAGCACAAGTGCTACTTGGTTTTCGGGTAGAGCACATTTTGGGCCCCGCAACGCCGATTACTATTCAATTTTTTTCTTTTTCTTTTTTTTTTTTATTTGGAAACAAAAGAAAGAAAAAAATAAAAAGGTAAATGACAATCAAATTCAAATCTTCGTATTAAAGTTTCTTTTTCTTTCAGATTACTAATTTTCTAAAATAAATTAATTGAAACAACATGTTACCGAAGTAAAAAAATCTTGTCTCGATTAATTTATTTTGAATACTGGAATGTTGTGCGTATTTAATTTATGCGGGTATTGATCAACCCAAATGAAGGAAATATTTGGCTGAATTGCATGCACACCTGTGGTAATAAATATGTGACAATTATGAAGTTTTATTTTATGTGAAAAATAAATCGGTCCAAAGATAGATTTAATGTTTGATATAGTTTATTATCAATATTTGATTACTGCACCAAGAGTACCATTTATAAGTTGACATTTCTATCTAAAGACTAAATGTCAATATTGTGCTCAGTCTTTTGTGATGAGTCCACTATCATTTGAATTTATGGATTGCTCAATATGGATTTCCATGTGAATATATTAATTATGTTTAAGTTTTCTATTCAGTTAATCCATCAACTTTTGCAATATCTGCCAACGTCAAATCAGTTATTGTGGTTCAACCAAAATCTAAAGGTTGGAAACAAAATGTTTGTATTACTTATGGAGGCATAGATCTAGACTTTGCGTTAAGTACTGAATAACCTCCTACTCTTATGGATAAGAGTTTCGTCGATAAAAATGGGACTCGGATAAGTGGATCGTTCAAACAGCAGAAGTCTTATTATCATTAAGCGTAAAATTCTAGTAACATTCAGGAGCGCTGTGTTTGATAAGGTAACTACTGCTAAGGAGTTTCTTGAAGAAATTGAAAAAAATAACACTTTGTAAAAGAAAATAAGGTCGAAACGAGTACGCTTCTAACGAACTTGGTTTCACTAAAGTATAAGACTAAAGAAAATATACAAGAGTACATCATGGAGATGTTTCATGTTACTTCAAAATTAAATGCATTAAATTTTAAGTTGTCCGATGACTTGCTTGTGGACTTGATTTTGATTTCTATTTCTGCACAAATCAACTAATTTAAGGTCAGTTACAACTGTAAAAAAAAAAAGGGAATTGGATTCTTAATGAGCTCATTTCATATTATATGTTTGAAAAAGAAAGACTAAAGTACGAGAGAATTGAAAAATACTAAGCATGCTAAAGACAATAGATGATTTTCTTTAGTTTGTAAACCATCAAATGTAGCTCAAGACCAAAATGTGTCACAAGTGTCATAATAGTCTTAAAAGAGTCTTTTATAAAAATTGGAGAAAAAAATCTCTTTAATGTCAATTCTTTCTTTTGAGTAAAGTCAGTTACAACAAAACGGGCATTATATTTCTCCACACCACCTTTCAAATTCCTCTTGATTTTAAATATTCATTTACAACAAATGGGCGAGCTTCGCACCTTCAGACAATGGGATAAGTTTACAAACGTCATCGTCTTTAATGGCCTTTATCTCTTTATTCATGTCATCAATCCGCTCTTAAGAATTATTTATTTGCATGGCTTAATGAAAGTTAATTGACTAGATCTCATTCCATCAATCCAATGCCATCTTTATTTTCTTGGAGAAAGACTATAAAATCATTCGAAATTTGTCTTTCTCCTTTTTATAGTGAATTTTCTTAATAATATTTGTTGTTGAGTTTATTCTTCTAGAACAATCTCTTAATTATGTATAGGGAATTTTGTAATATTATTTTGATCCAAAATTGATTCTTGAACAAGATCTGGAAAAATAATTTGTCCCAAGTCCAGATCATTGTCAATTGCAACAAAAAAGATATATACATATCATTATTCAAAGACACAATTCTTAGCCTTAATACTTTATCTTCCCCTCCCCTAACAGACTCTACATCATTAAGGAATCGAATATTTCCCGTTTCGAAAAATTGACCTAATAGTGGGACCTATAAAATTTTGTACCCCCTTGACGTGGAGGACCAAAATGGAAGAAAGAATGAAGAAAATGGTTGAAAGAAAAATTTGTGGAATTTTTATAACTGGGCAATCGCCCGACCCTAAACGTCAACAACAGGACGGAAATTTTATGCCTAGGTGGCCGCCTAGGCCAAGTTGGCGAAATTTTTTTGCTTTCCTAATTTGATTACAACTCTTATGGAAACGAATCTTGGACCCCGTCCTAAGGCCGTCTAAAAGTGAGGGGAGATGTATTACAACATATTTTAAAGAGTTTTTGTAGCAAAGAACAAGCCAAGAACACGAAGATTGATGCCAAGAACGTGATAATAAATTCAAGAATCATATTGGGTAATGTGTTACTTGGAAATTTAAATTGCAGTCTTCGATGCTTCTTCCTAGAGAGATTATAACAGGGTGAAATGACTGAGCGTACTCCTTACTATATCCATAAGTGTTCTGTTTCGTCTCTCGGTAACATATTAATGCTAGGGGACCCAGACATAGTGTACTATAGGACAATTTTATATTCCTCTAGAGATTTAGTAAAAGGTCTTGGACATTGTTCTCCTGATTCGTCGTATCAACATAGTATTCACCATCATGGCTAGATCGACGTGTTTGATTCCTTTACTGAGTTGATTTTCAACATCAGGCTTGTAAGTCTTGAACGTGTCAAGTGATTAAGATTTCTAATAAATATAAATAAAATACAAGTAGCTATAATGAGAAAAATCAACTATAAACGTAATAAATGATGTTGACCATTCCAAGAAGTCGAAGGAAATGACCCATAGATATTCGTATGACGTCCGAAGTTCTATTGGCACCTAATTTCCTTATATTTTTTTTGTTTTCCTTTAATGTAATTAATATAAACCATTAAGTCTGATAAACTAAGGAGATCAAGAATTTCCTCATACCCAAACTTTTCCTTTCTCTTTTGAGAGATATAACCTAAGAGCTTGTGTCATAACGAAGTGAACTTTTCATTGGTTAATTTATGTTTAATACTTTATGAATTCACATGCAACCTTTCTTTATAAGAGGTCATCATATCAAGCAGATAAGTTATCATAACCAGATAAATAATTGGTACATGCAATATTTGAATTAAGAAAAAAGACTAATCTGATTATTTCTAATTGAACAAGAGTAATCGAACTTATCTTGTATAGAAACTGAACCAAATTATGTTTAAAAGATGATACTGCAAATGTCTCTTTCAAACCTAAATAATAACAATCTTTAATGATAACCTAAAAATCCTTATAGTCTCAACTTTAACTTATTTTCTATCTTTCCACATAAATGAATCTTTCAGCATCAATAGACTTTCGACTATTCTAACAATCCCGCATAGACACATTTATGTATTGGTATTGAAACTAAATTAAACAAATCAAAGTGAGAAGTTTACTTTTTTTTTTTACATGTCAAGCGTGGTATTTAGTACAGTCTCTCTTTATGTGTTCCAAATTTTTACAAAATTAATAGCAAGACGATTTATCTTTTTCAAGTTTTGGTATCACAAATTTCATCAAATATTTATCTTTTTTTTTTTTATTTTAAGATGAATTCAATTGATGATTGTGTATATCACAAGTTCAGTACGAGCAAACATATTTTTCTAGTATTGTATGTCAATGATATACTACTTGCATGCAATGATATAGGTTTATCGTGCGAAACCAAGAGACATATGTCATGAAATTCTGAATGAAGGATCTTGGTAACGCCTCTTTTGTATTAAAGATATAGATACACCGGGATTATTCTTAGGGTATTTTTGGATTATCACAAAAGAACTATATTGATAAAGTTCTTAAAAGATTTGGGATGCAGAAATGTAAATTAGGTGATACCTATATTGCTAAGGGAGACAACTTTAGTCTCAATCAATACCCTAAGGATAAACTATAAGAAAATGAAATACACAAAATTTCTTATGCTTCAGCAGTTGGGAATTTAATGTATACTTAGGTTTGCATACATCCGGATATACCATTCATTATTGGAATCCCGGGCATATATTTAAGTAATTCTAGGATGAATTTTTGGAAAGAAGCTAATTTAGTTTTTCCATATCTATAAAGAACTAAGGTTACATGATCACATACAAAAAATAAGATCAACTGGAGATCATTGATATTCTGATTCTGATCATGGAATACAACTACGGAATTTGTCACAAGGCCATACACTTTGGATGGAATTGAAAAATCAACTTGAGTTATTCTGTGACAATAGTTGTTTCGTATTCCAATAGAAGCTCGATAATGTCAAAGTTTATAGACATTAAATTCCTAATTGTTAAGGAAAAATCCAGAGTGGTCAAATTTTTATAAAGCATATGAGGACAAACTCCATGATTACGGATTTGTTTATTAAAGGACTACCACCATGTTCTTTCATGAGCATAGTGCTCATATGAGTGTCTTTTGATAATATGACAGTTTAGTGAGAATTTGTATTTGATTGTTGTTTGATTCGGCCACATCTTATGCTTAAAGATATTCAGGTTATTCTACAGAAATAAAGTATCAAGTTCAGTTTCACTTTGATTAAAGTTATGGTTTGATCTCATTAAAAAATAAGATATGACTAGTTGGAAATAGACATATTGAGATCACATTACATAATTTTCATGCTACATATTCATACTTGTTCTATATTATTTGATTGTGTTGATATGAGGATTTAGTTATAATTGTAACGAAAATCTCTTTGATCCTATATTAATAAATAATGGACGAGATTTTTTGAAAATACTTTTGGTTATGATAGCAAATTGATAGCAAAAGTTTTGAGCTCATAAGGTTATATACATTTATAAGGTAACATATGTGGCTCAAGTAGGAGATTGTTGGAAAAAAAATATTAATTTGTCATATGGGCTTACATATGTAATTAATTGCGTATAAAGATTATGTTAAAAGTTAAGTAAAAAATTAAAGTGATTTAATAAATAATTAAGTAATGGGCTTTGAGCATTTAAAGAAAGTGTGTGTCGGATTATATGTTTAGAAATTAGATATATTACTGTTGTATTTGACGATGGGCTAAGACAGATGGAATCTACAAATAAATTTATAGTCCCGAATTCTTAAATAATTCTCATTTTTTATGTCATCACATCAACACAATAATACAAGAGAAAACATATTGAAGATGAAGATTCAAAACACAATCAAGAACAAGGATTGAAGAATTCAAGAACCCATAATCATGAATTAAATTGAAGAACAAGATATCATGATTATGGAATAAGAAATCAGAACCAAAATCAAGAATTCAAGAATCGAAAGAGTCAATATTCAAGATTCAAGATTCGGAATAAGATCCAATATTAAAAAAACATTCCTAATGAATTAAGTGTTCCACATTTAATTATTCCGTTAATGATTTGACATTTAGGATTTTGGCAATAAAATAATTAAGTTTTCATGTCCTTGAAATTTAAAGTTTCATAAAATTCTAACAAATCCCTCCACGAGTGATGTTGAATAAGGAAAGAAAAACTGCCAAAAGCATAAAACATTTATACCATTTTTTAAAAATTTTCGCTTTTCCCAGTTAGTTAACCACCAATTACTCATTTATCATATTTAAGTTTGCAATGAGTAAATATTTGAAAATAAAACCCTTTAAAAGTTCAAATTTCAATGGAAAAATCACAAACGATTTCCTCAGCTTTTGAACAATAAAATACTCAGAGGTTTTCAATTTATTATTTTATGACATGTTAATTTACCTTCCAAGTAGCACTTGCTTCTATATATATATATATATATATATATATATATATATATATCTCCACTGACAATTTTGCCTCCATTTGGCTAGTTTACAAATGATTTATAAATTATTTATAAACGATTAAACTTCATTTTTTACAACATATCTCAATTGAACATACCGTTCACTTATTTATTACTCATTTGTATTTATTTATAAATTCATAAATTGACTAATTAATATTTTTTAATTAAAAAATTTAAGATTTAAATGATATTTATAAATTTTGGACCTCGTGTAATTCCTAAAATTCGCTCCCTTGACGTGGCAGAATGATTGGGTATCTTATGATAGTGTTCATGTTACCTGGTATCTTGTTTCCACGTGGCTACTGGTAAAGCCAATAGTTAAGTTTGTACTCGGAAGGAACCCACGACTCTTAACTTGACAATCTTCTGGCCTCTAAGTCTAACCACAGGGTTCATGTACATATCAGGACCTGCATTGGTTTATCCCATGGCCGCCTTCTGATGGTCCTGCTACTACTGAAATGTCTTGGTGCTTGGTTTTAGGTAGAATCTAGAATTCTCGAGTTTGAACAACTAATCCATAACCATAACAATTAACATGATGAGAGAGATAATGAACATGCTTTCCATGCAAATAAAGTAACACTAACCCATGTTGATAAGGGAGCTTTACAGGGAGGAGAATCGCATTTCGAATGTCCTGTTCAAGTGTGCATAAGTTGTGATCGCATCCGAATTTTCTTGGGTGGTGAACCAGGGAAAGAAATCGTCATTCCTCAAGATTAGCTCGGTAAAACTCGGATAACTGAGTCACCAAAAATAAAAATAAAAATAATAACACTAACCCTGGCTGAGATTATGAGTGTGTCGAAGAAACCCTGACATTCTTAATCATCCCAACATTCTTTGACAAACACTGGAAGCTGAAAGAGCCTTCGTGAAAATCCCAAAAATTCTTCATTTGTCTAAGAGATCATCAAAACAAGTTAGAGAGGTATGACTGAAATAAAGCCTTCACTCTTTAAAAACTTAATTTATTTTCAATCACAAATTTTCTCAATAAAATAATTGTACACATAAACTCAAGATTTTCTCAATTTTTTAATCACATTTTTCAAAAAAATCAATATAACAAAATCTACTCACCCAAAAAATAGGGTCAAATTCTTAAAATTTGGGGTTCCATCTTAAAATGTCAACCTTATTAAGAGGAATATCACAATCATTTATAAATTGATCTATATTTTCATTTATATTCGATATGAGATTCTATCCCTTAATATGTCCTGCAAGATGGTGGCTCGTTTGAGCAGACCAATTTTAAAATTTCTGTGCTCAATTTTTTTGAATCTTAATCAAATCGAATAGCTCGTTAGAGTTTAGGACTCTAATACTATGTAAAAAATTGGGGTTCCATATTAAAATGTCAACTTTATGAAGAGGAATAACCTAAATTCTTGTAAATTAGTCTTTATTTTCATCTTTATTCGATGTGAGATTTTATCCCTTAACACAAATAAACTCAAAGTCGAAAAGAAGAAATTTATACTCTTGAATGGAAGATAATCACTTTCATTTACTTGTATTGTCTTGGAAACAACAGGAACACCTGACATGATGAACATGTTGGTTGAAGTCGGGATGGGCAGTTTTACTCCTTCAGGTTTCCATTCACTACATACCTTTGTTATCTAAGCCCCATTGAACATATTAAGTCTTTTTTGGTTGTGTATACAACTCAACTATCACAACTTCAAGAGATGGGTTAGTTTCTTCGACACCAAAGAGAATGACTTCCGGGGAACCAATTTTGGATAATTTTCAAAAAATACTTTGTATGACTTCAAGAGCCTTTAGAGTTAGTTTAAGATGATTTCTTTAAAAAACTCTTTTATAAGAAGTATCTAAAATCAAAATTCTTGTCAAACAAGCCCTTAGTACTCTTGGAAATTTACATAATATGTATTTGTTGGAAATTAGTTTGGAAGATTGAAAATTTGGTTCAGTGTCAAAACCAAAAAAATTGAAAAAGTGACTTTCGTGTCAACTTTGGCCAAATATTCGGACTTGGCCTGATGTACAAATTATAAATGTAAATAGACCACCTTGTTTTACTTGTCGAGTAGATTGTTGTGGTATATTTAGAATCTCAAACCAATTCCGGATGAATGGAAAATTACGGTCCAAAGTTGGAAAGAAAATAGAGAAAACTGTCGGAGTGACATCCAGCAACGAAGTCATTGTTTTTATCCCTCAAGCGAGGTGATGGTGACAAGTTAGCGACAGTGAATGGTGTGACCTTTAGTAAGAGTTGCTGAGTTTGGGGCGCGATACTTCATTTACATCCCCTCATCCTCTATATATAGGACCCCTGGACGTCCATTAGGCAATAGTTGCTGAGTTTGAACCGTTAGCATCGTTACGGAACAATTTTGTCTTAAGGAAAGAGTGAAAATCACTTCCCTCGGATTGTTTTTCTTTTTCTTTATTTCTTGGCTGCCCTTCGTTTTCATTTGTAGTTTTCATACTATATTTTCAATCACCTTATTATATTGTTTAGTTACGCTCCTGCGAATTAAACTTTGTTTTTTGTTTGTTCGATATGCAATAACCCCTTCACCCTCACTTATATTTTTATCTTGCGTGCTCATGGTTCACGACACTTATCTCTCAAGATACAACGGATTCAACTTGTGGTTAAGCACTTTAAACCACAAGTTATGACTAATTTTCGACGGAGTTTCTCTCTACAGAGAAGAAAATGATTTTGAATGAATTTGGAAGAGATTTGAAAGAGTTTTATGCAATGCTCAATGCAAATACGGTATGTGATAATTAATGGATGTCTAAGGGGTCCTATATATAGAGGATGAGGGGTTGTGAATGAAGTGACACGCCCAAAACTCAGCAACTCTTGCCAAATGTCGCACCACCATTCACTGTCGCTAGCATGTCGCCATTACTTCGCTCGAGCGATAAAAATAGTGATTTCATCGCTAGTCTATCACTTGAGCGACCGTCAAAGTATCAGGCAAGAAACATACTTAGGCAAATATCCAATAGTTTTCTCTATTTTTTTTCCCAACTTCGGACCGCAATTTCTCATACATCCGAAATTGGTTTTGAGATTTTAAACATACCACGAGATCTACTCGACGAGTGGAACAATTTGGTCTATTTACATTTGTAATTTGACAATTGGACCAAGTCTGAATATTTTGTCTAAGTTGACACTAAAGTCACTTTTCCAATTTTTTTTGGTTTGGACACCAAATTTTCAATCTTCTAAAGAAATTTCCAACAATATTCACTAGTAAACATTTTTAGTCCAAAATGAAAATTATAAATAGTACATCTCAATCACAGCTTTATTAAACGCAATGTAAAATAAAATGCAACAATCACTAGCACAAATTATAATTATCGCATGGTGTATAATGGACAAGATTCCATGGTCTATAGCTGTTGACGTTGAACTTTGTATAGACGAATTTCGAAGCCAACTTCACGAAAAATAAGTTTTCAATTATGATAAAAGATCTCAATACTCCTATATATGACCACATTTGAGGTTATTATTCCTCTAACATAGGGGATATTTGAAATATGATTAAAAGATATAATGAGATGTTGTAATGTCTCCAGAGAAAATTGTCATCCCCTTTCTTTTGGCTTTAATCCCCTATTTATAGTAAGAAATGTGCATGTATCCTACCCTTCATGTCTTGTCAGCTGTCATTCTGAGCTGAAAAAGTACATTCGTTGCCCTAATTGGATTGGCTAGCAAGCTCGGAATGTCAGATCATCATGAGTTAATCTTGCAAGTGGTCCCTAGTAATTAATGAATTACTTAGGGAAGAGAGCTTAATCACATGATTTGTGGATTATGTGGGCACTGATGTTAGAACTTTACATATGCACTTAGCTGATTGGATATCTATATATTTCTCAGTGATTTTCAATCATTATGCTTCCTTTCAATCTCGATAAAGTATATAAACTTCTCGTGCAAGCGAAACAGTGGCCGAGCTGACTTCAATAATTGACCTCAGAGGCTAACAACTGAACTGAAGTCAAGTTAAGACCTATTCTTCTTCTATAGTAATCCGAACTTAACCTACCTCGAAGGTTGGACATCAACAGTTACTCCCCAGGTCAGTGCTAACCTAGCGGAGGAACTGACCTTATCCAACACAATTCCCCAATTTAGTAATCATCTCAATAAATGTTGAGGGGCATGTGTCATTCCATAACTTGTGCGTGAGCTGTCAAGCACAGTAGCTTCCTTCTCTAAGAAGCTTTAAATGAAATAGCTTAAATGCAATCCAACCGTTTATTATTTTTTATTTGAACGGTTTGAACTCTGTCTTTTAACATTCCTCCATTTAAATAACTTTTCCCTTCTTCATTTCTCACTTTTACACACCGAATCTCCAGATTTTTGCTCTTTAGAAAAATTCATTTCTATATATTTTTCTGAGTGAGGTTGACTCCGCCCAGGTATTCCCTTTTCTCCAGAATACCTTTCCTTATTTCTACGCTTTATATATTTTTCCTAAATTTTTATATGAGTTCGGACGATTCTCGAGTACAGTC
>CAIGRO010090013.1:0-10820 GCA_903798355.1 Fraxinus baroniana | reverse complement strand
CCACCGGCCCCTCAGTAACTGGCGTCTGTAGGACCATACTTCTATACATGAAGCACGGTTTAAGTTTGTAGAGCAAGAATATTTTCTTCTATCAACAACTACACTAATAAAATTTAATTAATTTAGAATTGAAGATGTGAATTGCTTTATGTCGCTCTATTCGATCCATCATTTTTATTTTTTTTTTATCAAAATTCAAAATCTTTCGAGTTTTAATAAAACGCAAGGTGGTAATTTCAATCGGCAAAGTACAAATAAGGAGTTAAAATAATTTCAATGCACACTTATAGCAAAACACAGGCTAATGAAACAGGAACAATTATTGCTAAAATAGAGTATAAAGTATTAGAAAACGTTACTTGGCAGCATTCTTTTGTGTAGCCTAAGGTTTACCTCAATAAAATATGCAGCATTGAATAATTATAGGTTAAGTACTATACTTTGCATTTAAAATTTTGGAATAATACTTGTGTGGTATGCTCATTTGTTTCTTTTTTTTGGTCAACTCTTGAGCTCGTACTCGGAGAAATATTTAAATAAAAATGAAAAGAAGTACCAAAAAAAAAAAAAACCTAATACGCGTAGAAGTGGAAAAATATTTGAGTTATTTTCATTAGGCACGAATAATAATCGAGAGAGATAATTTGTAAATTAGCTTCTACTCGAATCTGAGTTAGTACTGATTTTAATTTTAACCAATGAGACTTCGATATCAAGCTAGCAGTTTAGTGATTACAAATGTGAGGGAATTAATTTGATGGTGTGGTTATGTATTTTTTTTCATGTGTTAGGAAATTGTCAATTAGGATAGTTACCACTTTTTCAATAGTATTATTCAATATATTAAAGAGCCCTGCTACAAGTACTGGGGGTGGTTTAATGTCATATATTACGTGTTGTGCATCTTTCGAACACATACAACGTTCTAAAAAAAAATAAATTTAATCAAGTTTACAAGACTTATCGTCAACATGATTGTGCATGATGATCTTCTCACCTAAAAAACATTCGTGTGAAAAAGTGTAAAATCCCAAAAGAAAGAAAAAGAAAACTAGTTGCTCAGTCTTGTCAACAAGTCCACAAACAAGATATCATTATTCACTTTGTAAAGATAATCATTCAATAACATGAATTTGGAATATAAGTAAACAATAAAACGCGTTGAACTGTCAATTTTTCAATCACTTTTATCTGTTTGTGTGTGTGTGTGTTTTTTTTTCTTTCCTAGAGAAACTACATTGTGCACTATCAAACCAAATTTGATATTTTTATTTTTATTTTTTTTGGAAAAAACAAGATTTTCTATATGAACAAGTTTTAATTATTCCAATTATGCTCTAGGAATAATGATTTGAGTTTAGAAGTCTTAGGAGAGTCAGTTGAGAGAATGAATTAGTTGTCGTTTGAAAAAAAAGAAGTATTACGCGTGATCAAATTTCTTAACTTGTTATTTTTCTCTTACTTTTGATGAGCTCGAGAGATTATTTGTAAAGTAAGGGCGAATAGCAATCATATTTTCCTTTTACATCTACTAATCTTGTCTCGACGTCCACATTATCTCGACTTTAAACATTCGACTTAAAGAGAGAGAGGGCATTATATCGTAATCGAGTCCATTTAGTATTGCAAAGGCATGTGAAGAGGGCATACCTTTCAACATCATGAGGATCCCACATCTCTTTTGATCCAATCTCTCTAATATTTTTGTCTGCCAGATTGTTTTGTGACTAACAAAACATTACATAATTAAAATCATTATTAAGCTCTCTCTCTTCCTCATGACCACATGACCATGTGATACAAGTCAATATATAGATTTTATACACACAATATCACCACTAAGTGATGAATAATTGTCATTGTTTTTAGCATAGAACATGCTTCAAGTGTCATATCACGCGTAGTCCTCGAATGGTTTGAATACTTGCAATATTGAAGGCAAATTCATTACAGAAAATGGTTCGTATGTATCTAAGAACTATTTAAAACGGTAAATTTATTCGAGTATGGAAACTACTGCATCGATGTCTAATAAGTATTAAGTTCCTCTTCGAGCCACATCCCTTAAAATTTATTATAATATAAACTCATTTTCAATCACACATTCTCCCAATAAAATAATTTTACATGTAATTCAAAAACAAATCTCTATTTTTAACCAAATATTCTTAAAAAAAGATTGAAGTTCAAACAGGGTCTAAATAACTAAAAGAAGTTAAATTTAGAGCAATGTTATTTAGCCCGTTAGACAACCATTGTTTGGAAAAAATAAAGTTTTGAATAGTGATTCTTCGGGAATGTGTGGTTAAAAAATAAAAATAAAAAAGTTTCGAATTTATGTGCAAAATATTCTATTGTTTGATTGTTTGGTACAAAATGAGTAAGTAGAAAAAAAAATGAATTTTCAAATAATTGTAGGAATTTAGTTAACTTCTGTTACAACACCGATCTAGGAGGTACCGAATGATATTAACGAATCACATAAGAGCATGTTTGTCTCCCTCCCATTTTGAGAGAAAAAATAGAGTTTTGAATAATATTTTTTGAAAAATATGTGGTTGAAAAGTAAAATAATTTTATTGATTTGTGTGTATAATATTTTATTGAATGAATATGTAGTAAAAATTATTTACTGTAACAAACAATATTTGAGAAGAAACTAATTTTACTTTTAATTGAACTTATTACATAAGATCACCTAAACTGATATTGTCACACTAATACCATTAGATGAGATCAAGATTGATCTCATGCCCATAGCCACGTAAATAATATTATTCTAAATTTTATATACTGTCCAATAATGTATAATTGTCAATTCTCCACACGGCCCGCCGAACCCGGTGTTTGTTTTGACCTGCCTGCTCAAGTACTATTCCCAGTGCACATTTGCACGCTATTTGACCAAGTGCAGAAATGGAATGTGAATCCTGATGCATTTGCCTACTAATCATTGATAAGAGCTTGCCCACAATTTTTAAATTGTGTGCAGACACACATACATTATTATGTACAGGAAATATGGGCCTACTAAGAGGAACCGCATAACATGTCCAATGAACTGACTGAGAGGAGCGTTGCGAGTTTGAATGCAAGGATATTTGAATTTGGAACTGAGGGTCAAAAAAAGACTTGGTTAAGGGGTTCAAGGCTAAGACCCAATGAGGCGACGTGGATAGATGCTACAAGTAAATGAATCTGAGAACAGATACGCGCAGGTTAACTCTTAACAAGGTAAAACATGTTAGAACTACAAGACCACAAGGGGTAAAATGTCTCCAAAATCTCACACAAAAGAAAAGCACAATTTTTCTTCATGAATATCCCTAAACTACAAGTAGAAGTTCGAATAATAGGAATCTGAAGAAGTTCACAACATTTCGATCCCATCAGAATGTATTCAAATTTATAAGCTGGATGCAGGTCACCTTCGATTTGACTTCGAAAATGGTAGATTAAACTCTAGCCCTCTTGTTACTGCAAGTGGGGCACTTGTACTGCTTGATGTGTTCAGCTTTAGCAGGTGTAATCTTCACACATTTTCCGTGGAACCATCTCTCACACACATCACAGCAAATCCAGAATTCATCAGCACCATAGCTTTCTCCACAAGCTCCACATATTGCTCCCTGTTCGTCGTCTTCTTCTTCCTCTCCACTCTCCTCCTCATCTTTGGGTGCAGAAATCTTAACTCCCTTGTGCTCCGAATCAGGCTGACGAGACTGCTAAAAGAAGCAAAACCAGATGAAGGCACAAATTAAAGCTAGCGATGAAAAGCATGTTCCGCTTAGTTTAAAAGTGAGCAGAAGTTATGTTTAAGTCACCATTACTTTTTCCTTACTTTAAAGTAAAACACTTGCTAGTAACATACTTATTTCAATTTTGACTAATAATTTTTTTTTTTTTTTTTCATTTCAAACTATTCATAAGATTACTTTTTAAGCTTGGTGAAATCAACATGCTCAAACCAAAGACCGAAGAGTGAAGCGCTTACCATTCTCCCACCAGATTTGCTCTTGCTGCTGTTATTTTGAGAGGCTGCCTGGTCCTTGACCTGCTTAACAGCCCCTGTCACAACTTCAAATACAGTTGGTACATCATTAATCATCTGGAAAAGCCTCTTCCTGCCAAAACCAATTTCCAATAAAACTTAGAAATTAGAATCAGAAATAGAAATAGATGACAAATACAGACACTGGAGGACCCCCAATCTCCTTGGCAAAACATGGAAAGCCAACATCCAAAACCGATACATTTGTTAAAGGCGGCAAGAAGACTAAATGCTGTAAGCTTTCAGATGGAACAGCGATCGAATTTCAGATCAGTAAAAGCCAATCCTTGAAGCATGCAGGATGCATGGCCAAAGACCTAGATCACAATTCTGGCTAGGATTTTTCTTTTTACTCAAATTGAAAGATGGTCCCCTACATAACGTTTTACTGCCAATTACAACAGTTGGAAAGTCTTGCACTTGTGCCAAGAACCAACCCATAAATAGAAATTCACAAATGGTTTCTATCAATGGGACAGCATGAACTCCTAGATAGTTTTGCAATCTACATCAGTTCCCCTCACTACTTAAAAAGGACAAAAAAAAACTCTATAAACAATGTGATTGTATCTGCACAACGGCACAAAAAAAAAAAAAAAAAAAAAAAAAAAAAAATTCCAATAAATGTCAACCACCTCCACAACACTTTTTTTAAAAAAAAAAAAAAAAACATATTCCAATAAATGTCAACCACCTCCACAACACTTTTTTACAAGTACAGAAAAAGCACCTTTCCCCATATGCAAAGTCATTCACCAGATCTTGATATACTGAATGAATAATATCCTCAATCTGACCTTTACGTTGCAAGTAAAATCTTGTGTTATGTCATTTCTAGAAAAGAACAATAACTCAACAATGCAAAATTTCAGAATCACTAGATTGCAAAATTTTTGCACTCAAATTGTGTTTTATAAATAGGAAGATTCCATTTGAAGACGGAAATTGGCCAGCCATAACATGTGGAGCCATCAATCAGTTTCATTGTGGACTGGTTAGTCAAGCATATAAGGAAAAAAGTTGGGACATCACAATTATGTGTGAGTTTGACACTGAAAAATAATGTACAGTGAGTGAGCTTGCAAAATTCTAGTGAAGCAAAAATTACAAGATGTATGCATAATCCAGAGACTTTAATTGCAAGTCACAGAAGACAGTTTCAGGATGCAAGTGCAAGCAATGAGGAAAATTCAGAGGATGCATACATACACAAGTAAAAGGTCTGGTGGTCATGCCAAGAGCACACAAATAGAAGAACATAATAATACAATTCATGCATCAGCTTACCGATGATCACACAAATAGAAGAACATAATAATACAATTCATGCATCAGCTTACCGAATTAAAATAACACTAGCTACAGCTAAGTTCAATTCATACTAAATAGGAGAAAGGGATACTATAGAATCTACGTTTAAAAGTAGTAGAGGAACATAATTTCAGTTGGAAAGGAATCAACATAAGCAAAGCAATAGACTGATCAGAAATAAAAAAGAACAAAATGACTTGATCTACAGAAATCATTAATTTTACAAAGCATTTAGAACACATCTGATAACATAATCAAAATGACCAAAATGTCAAGCTGAACTTATAAACCAAAATCTAGAGCAAAATATTCTAAAAAAATGTTACTGCATCACCAATGTAGTTCACCGAAAAGGTAGGATTACTTACCTTTCATTCTTGCCAAATCCAAAGCGTGCACCAAAGTAGAATGCAACAGAAAGCAGCCATGAGTCACTGTGAACTGCAACAAGTGATAACCAATCCTTTTCTTGCATGCCATCCCTTGCAAAGTTTATTCCTAATGCTGGCTCAGGTAGTTCAGGAGGAACCTCCTCAACAGGCAGGTTGACTTCCCATGTCTCATTTGGAAACCCATACAGACACAGATTCTCCTTTTCTGTACATAAAAAATCCATGCAGTCAAAAACAACAATCAAACCCATATTACTTATTTGTATTTACTTCGTCAGAACCAATAATTTATCATAGCTCAATCATGAACATCACGAAAGGGATGAAGGCATAATAAAAGACAATCAAAGTTCTATTCATATTTTTCATTCATAAAAACATTATTGTTAGCCTAATGTTCATTTTTCAAAAACAAATGACTAAGCATTGATGAAAATTGACCAGTAAGAAGATACAAAACCATTAAATTTCATTTCTTTCACTCAGCAAAACAATCCTTCCTGACAAGCATACAGAGATTTGACTTGTAAATTCATGGTATTTCTATTCTAGGATAAATGATAATGGGCACTTTACATGTCCACAGAGCTGTTTGTTCTTGGCCAAGAATGGAAGATGAAATTCTATAGCAGCCCTCAGTAGCCATATAAAGGTCAACAAATTGTTTCAGATAAACACACCAATTCTAAAACCAAAGCTGGTCCAAAAACGTGCCAATACTATATAATGCATAGCATGTAATCAGGACACCATAGCAAGTTCCAATTTATTATCTTCAAATTTCAAATGGTTCTCTTCTGCCTTAAATGCAATCACTGTAGACTAAAAAATTGTTATCCCTGAGCCTTGAGGTGAGCCTTGCACTTCTCGCACAGGTCATACGCCTTGAGACATTGCATCTTAATTATTGAGGGTTTGGATGGTAGGTGGGTTGTAACCCGGGGGCACTTCATTTACTTCTAGGGTTCGGATATCTTTCAAGCTCGTACTGAAATAAAAATAAAAATAACAGAGCTAGGCTAAAGTCAGAATATCAGTTTTAGGGATATCTACGTTGAGCTTGAGCTTCTTTATTTACTTCTAGGACCTGGGTACTGTTTCCGAACCCAGAATTGGAAAAAGTAAACATAAAAACTTTCAGCTCAAGAGAGGAGTGGATTTTTGCACTTCTTATAATTGGGCTTCTTTATTTACTTTTGGGTTAGGACACTGCATAATTCATAAAAATGGACAAATTTTTTTTACTACTATTTCGTATCGGCAATGGGCCTGGAAAACTATCTTAAAAAATAGGCTCACACTTATAATATGGCTGGTTTCTCAGCCTCAACCTTAAAGAAAGATCTTCCACTGTAACAGCAAAAAGTAACCAAGAGCCTGTTTGGTACGACTTAAAATTCAATTAAAATTGAAAATATGACCGTTATTGGGTCCCACCCGTCTAATAAAAGTCAACAATAACATCTATATTTTCAATTTTAATCTGATTTTAATCTCTATCAAACACCCTTCAAGTCTTGTGAAGTGCAGTGAGGCAAGTTACTCTGGGAAAAATTGTTAGGAGGTGTTGATGAAGAAAGGGAATAGGAAGACATTATTAGTAGTGAGGAGGATGTCAGGGGTAAAATATGCTAATGACTATTTAGAACATCCTACTAGTGATGATGATATGGATGATTATTGAATTTTACTCGTTGCTAATATTTTTCTATGCTTCTAATTATTTTTTCCCAGTGTGAAATTTCTTACTAAACTTGATATTTATAACTTCAATGAGAATGTACATTTCTTTTTTTATTGAGAATTCATGCGTTGTTATAATTATGAAATACATGTTTTCCATATATTCATGAATACTTGTTATGAGATTTATTCCTCCCTCACGAAGGCAAAAACTCAAATATTACTAGCAGAAATAGCATAACCAATCTAACGTAAAAGCGTTTAATAGACGTCTTGTGATAGCCTAAATTATTGTGAACTCAAAAGCATCATGAACTTTAGACATTTTCTGATAAAACAGGGAAAAAAAGTCAATCTAGTAAAGAAACCAAGCACTAAAGAAAAGAATTGTCACCAGACGATAATGATATAATGGCTCCTCATAGCAGCAAAGAGTACTGAAGGAAAAGTTATGCCAAGTAGACAAAACTTTTGATTCCCAACACCCAGGACTACAAACCTTTAGGGAAAAAATATTTACATCAGTTACATTCTGCCAATTTTCCACGGAGTATGGAACTACCGTCCAATTGTTGAAAACCAAACTACATTTTTCAACAGCTGACAGATTAAAGGGTGGAGAGACGCGTGTACTAAAAAAGACATAACTTAAATTTAAAGCAGGCAACTCAATTGAAACTTTGAGCAAGATTCAGAACTTCACTTTCAGTGAAACGTGGCCTTCAGGTTTCCAATCTGGAAACAAAATCAAGGCAAAACAATCGAAAAAGCCAAAACTATGTACATTGTGAGCAGATAGTGATAATAATAATAAAAAAAAGCAATTCAATCTGCAATAAATGCTCTTAATTCACAACAGTAATTGAAAAAGCAATGGAAATTAATGTGGATCTAAACATGCACAACGGAACTTTTTCTGGAGAAAAAACGAACTAATAACTTACCAGGATCACACTGCTGGTAAAACTTCTCAACATCTGCAACCCAAATTCAAAGACGTGCATCAGAACAAAAGAACCACTAAATTCAATAAAACAAAAGTTGAGAAGAACAGAGAGGCATAGACACGTGTATCCACACACTCGTACATGTACAAACACGTAATTACATGCAGAAACGCAATCCATAAATATTAGTAATATAGATACGCGTAAAAAAATACAGTGTCAATTTAAAAATAAAAAAAATAAAAATGAAAAGCTCCTTAAAAAGATATACCGATGGTGAGGGCTTTGATGAGACCAGCTCGACGGCCTTTGAAATCATTGAAAACTTCCTCTACAGTTCTTGGTATCGGAATTCCTTCCATTTTCCAATCTTCTTTACACTAATTAGAAAAAAACACAAAAATCCCCCTCAAAATTAAAGCCTCTTCTCGCAGAATTAAACGCAAATGAACCAAATACGATTTTATGCAAGCGCTAGGGTTTCCTCTTCATGGCTCCTCAATGACTACAAAAATAACAAATTGAATTTCGAAAATACAAATATCTAAGAGTGAATATACGCGTGAGTAAAAATCTGAGAGAGATGAGAGAGAGGAAATAGCGGGAATGAGTGAGAGAATGATTAAGCCCTAGACATATTTTTGATTTCTTGCTCAATTTGCTGCCTTTAATTTATATGTATTTTCATTTTTTGCCCCTCAACTGTGTATACTGCGTGCAGAAATCTATACGGGCGGCAACTTTGACTGAGCCAAAAAACTTTTAGGCCTGATCCTCATCTTTTAAAAAATTAAATTGTTTGCTACGATATGATTTCTTCACCACATATTTACGTAATAAAATATTTTATATACAAATCAATAAAATTTTCTTACTTTTTAACCATAAAATACTATTCCATAACTCATTATTCCCAAATAAATTCTATCAAAATGGCACTTGTAATTTTTTTATTAATTTATTTGAGCCAAATTATTATCTCATTAAAATAAAAAATATGACCGTTATCCATCACATCAATATTTAAATTTAAATTTTCTATCTCTTGTATGGACCTCATTAACGGCTATATTTTTCATTCCCGTTTTACAATAATTTGGCTCAAACAGGGATGATGAAAGTTTTAAAATAAAATTTAATGAGTTAAATTGGAAATAAATGAAGAAGTTTTAGTCCCTTTTGGCCACCATTATTTGATGTTATAATTTTTGGAATAATATTTTTTAGAAAATGTGTATTTGAAAAAAAAGAATTTTTATTTATTTATGTGTAATATTATTTTATTGGAGAATGTACGATTAAAAAGAAGATAAAGAATAACGTATTATAAATTCGGGTAAGTTACTTTGAAACGTGCTTTGTGAGGTTGGACTCGAGTGATAAGTTTACTTATAAATATATCTCTTGTTTGGTTCTCATTACTTTCAAGATACATTTTTTTCTTTTATTTTCAATCACGCATTTTGTTATAAAATAATATTATGCACAAATTAAAAAAAAATCTTATTTTTTAAACACGCATTTTTTTTTTATAAAAATATTATACTAAAACGCATTCTGGACAAAAAAGGGGGACTCAAACAGGCTCATAGAGTTTAGAGCAATATTTTTCTAGTACGAGAATTTGAATAAGTTGACTTGTAAGTAGTTTTATATTTTGCAATAACATTGAAAACGATTATAAATATTATTTTTATCTTAATTTTAACAAAATGACATCATTTTCTCATTTAGTTTGGCATGTTATAAGTTTTTTCATACCAATTTAACTACATGAATTTACACCCCATTTAATCTATATTATTATCTTATTAAAATGAAAAAATATGACCGTTATCCATCACATCAATATTTATATTCAAATTTTCTATCTCTTGTGTGGACCCCAATAACGACAATATTTTTCATTCTCATTCTACAATAATTTGGCTCAAACTGAGGCTTAGAATCGCTAGTAACTGTGATCAATTCATATAGTAGCAAGATAGTATTTCTAGAAGAGCTTTTAGGTTATAGTTATTGTGCAAAATGTTTCGAAAATGGTAGTAGAAGGTTTAATATATTTGCAAATAGCTAGAGAAAGAAATACTAGCTCTATGTTTAGCTCATAAAACTTAAATTTTTTTTTTTTTTGGGGTCTAAAAAATTGGTCTAGAATGAAGCTATACTTTCGCTCTTCTAGTTCTCCTTGTCTTTTATAGAACGAAAAATAGTTTCTTCATCCATCATTTCAGTATCTACCGTCTCAATCTGTTTCGCGTGTTTTTAACCCGCCAACAATTAAAGAAAAACAGGATCAGACGATTGTGTAAGGAACAAACCTCTTGAGACAAAGTCCCAAAATGGGTATATTTACTAGTGAATGATTACAAATGGGAAACAGACAAAACACCTCCAAAGTGCGCAAGCACACGAGTACTGAAAATGATTTAAATT